>CAUZXS010006096.1:0-87049 GCA_963585895.1 Sepioteuthis lessoniana
TGATTTCGACCCTGTCGACTGGGGCTCTAGAATACGACATCTGCACCTCCGTTGAAGAGTTTGATATTAATATTTTGATCTATGTACTAAAAATTAATGATATTGGGAACTGCCTGCAAATAAAGGATTAATATTTAATTAGATTGGAATAGTAAACGAAAAGAAATGATCATGTCACGCTGCCCGCACGGATCTCTCAGACCGTCTCTCGCCTCCCGTCTCTATCATATATCACTCCTAGGAGGTCTTCAAGGCTATATCCTTTATCAGCGCAGATATGTTGTATATAGTTTCTAGCAGTCATTCTGCCTTTCCTCGTCCATGTGAAGAGGTCCACGGAAGAATGTCTCTTCTGAGTTCGTCCTCACTTCTCTAGCAATGTTCCAGATGTCTGGTTCGTCTAACTTTGATAGTTTTCGTGATGGTGGGTAAGTGACCTTACATCTGCTTTTTTGTTGATTGTTGCCTCCAGGACATGTTCAGTATTGCTCGAAAGCATTCTTGTGTCCATGTATTGCATCCATACAGTATTATCGACACGACCGTTGCTAGGAAAAAAACTCTATTTTATCGGTTAGGTCTGACGCCCATATGACCCATAGCCTATCGATAGCTATCCATGCCTTCGTTGTCGCGAGGTTGATGTCTTTCTTGGTTGACCAGACACTGCTTTCTTGATAGCTGAACTTATCCACTAGTTTCAAAGGCCCATCCTCTATTCTGGAGATGTCGACTCTTTGATTAAAGCACATGTGTTCCGTCTTGTCTGTGTTGAAATGGAGGCCAATGCCACCAGCTGCTCGTTCCAGACTATGTAGCAGGTATTCGCTTGTGCAGGTGTATTTGCCTGAATTGATGTGTTATCGGCGTAGTCTGCACTGGTAATTGCTTATGTGGGTATCTTCTGCTTCATTCCTTTGACAGCTTGAAACTGTTTTCTTCATTAAATCTATAGACGTTCTAAGCACGTAGTCTAGGCTGATGATAAACAGGTATTGTCCTAATGTGTCTCCATCCGGTGAGCGGACGTTCATTTTCGTGTTTTTATATAGCATCATTATGGCTGCGACGTTTTCTTCGAGGAGGACTTAGGCGAGAAGTATTTATTCCACCTTCTCTCTGTGTATGGCGTCAAAAGCCCCGGAGAACTCGACGAATAATATGGTTACCTCAAGGTTTTTTGCATGTACACCTTCTAGAATTCGACAGATGTAAACAAACAAAGGGATAATATTGAATTGAATTGTAAGTTTTGGTTAACAATATTTGAAACCATTTAACTCTACAAACAAGTGATCTCTGGTTCATTTTGAAATAATGTTATCAACAAAATGTTCACTTACAAATCATACACACACACACACACATATATATATATATATATACACATATATATATTTATATATATACCCCCTCCCACTCTGATGTGTCTATTGTAGTTTTTTTTATCAAAAAGATCTGAAGAAGTCCTGTTAATTTTTTTTTCGTGTTTTTGGTAATTTAAAAAAGCGTAACGGGATAGAAATAAATTTATAATCCCATGTGACCGGTTTCGTTTTTTTTTTTCTTAAAGAATTTATTGCTCTGTATTATTAGTACATTGAGCTCTTTACCAGGAAAATTTTAATATTCATTCATGAATAATTTCTTGTCCCGATGGAATTACTCCCAACCCCGGTTTAACTGGACCAAGAATACTTATATATATATATATATATATATATATATATATATATATATATATATATATAATAGAACTATACGAAATTTAATAATATAGAGTATCGTTGATTTTACTCTGATGCTCGCATGATATTTGGGAGCGCTCGTTGTGTAACGGTTATTGTTATGGAAATTGGACACTGCGATTCGAGTTCAAATCAACTACGAAAGTGTTTTCATTTTACATAGCACCTAATACCATTGGAAAAGTATGCATCCTACTATTCTTCCTCAAGATATAAGTAAATACTATTGCAGACTGGGATACTTACTCTTGTTATAGCAACCGGTCTAGGAGAAGGTTAAATTCTAAATTCAAACTAACATCATTCTACATAAAATTTGGAGGTGTCCGTGGTGTAATGGTTATCGTCGCAGGATATGGACACGGCGACACGAGTTCAAATCCTGGACCTGACTGATTGCATTTCACGTAGCACTAATACCCTTGGGAAAGGTATGAATCCAATTATTCTCCCTCCAGCTATGGGTAAATAGTAGGACAGCCTAGGTTCTTCAGCCTTGGTGAGGCAACTAGTCTATGAGAAGGAAAACTCTGAATTCAAACCTGTTAAACTCCGCTTAAAAATTGACCTTGTGTCATATCCTGCCCGATCGGAGGGGTTGGGTAAATAGGATCATTCTACATAAAATTGACCTTGCATCTTACCCGATTGTATTGGAATGGTTTGGGTAAATGCATTCTTCTTCTAAATAATGATAAATGCACCGGCAAATATATTTGAAATCCTGATAAGCCTTTTTAATCCAATATTAACCGTACATAATAAAATTTTTGACATAATAATAAACTAAGTCTGTTTCCGTGATATCTAAAATCGTGTAGACATATAAACATGTTTAATGTTCTTTTCTGTTTGTCAACACCGGTTTAATCTCATCTTTATCCGCTTTATATTTGATGTTTCCACAATAATAACTTACTGCTTATAACATTTTTATTGTGTCTTTACATTTCTTTTATTTGTATCTGCGTTTCTTGTTTCTTCTTTTTCGCATTCCAAGGACGTTTTTCAAGCAGCGCGTCGTGTGGGGTTGGAACAACGTACACTTTCAAAAATGATCCACGAAAAACATCAGTGAGGCTGATTTCATATCAATCATGCATGGCAGAACAGCGTTAGATGTATAATAAAGACGAAATAAAAATATCAGCGACGAATTGGTTTCATATTTCCTCATCAGCGTGAATGAAAAACGAGCTTTAGTTAATTATTTGTTCCCTGCATAAAATAAGTCCCTTTGACAATTGCCGCATAACTGACAGTCACATACGAGAAACGTTGGGCAAAGTCAGAAATGAACAGATAGTATGTATTAAACATATTTAAGCCTCGTCAACTTCAAAGCCATCAACTGAAAGGATTTATTTCTAAAATTCTACAGTCTTATACAGGGACTAGCAGAATCATCTCTTGGATTAAAAATTACCACTACGCATGTGCAGTTAGAAGTCACGTTTCCGTAGCGATAACCGTTGTAGAGAATTAAATTGACGAATCGAGTTAAAATCCAGGACGTGGCTGTTTGCGTTTCACAACGAACTAAATACCTTGGTGAAGTCGTGGATATATCGCACATTCCTCGGTTATGGGTAAATAGGTTAGATAGGATCCTTTAGCCTTGATTAGTCAACCAGTCTAGGAAAATGAAAAGTCACACGTGTTTTCCTCCACTTAAAAGCTAATCTGTGTGACATTCAGCTTATATGCTTGGGGATGGATTCATGTGTACACAGGCGTTAGTAGCGGAGAGTGGACAGAATGTATGTCTTTTAGTGGCAACGGGTATGCCATTGATGTTGCCATTATAGTATGGAATGCTGAAGATGATGCGTTTAAGAGTGAAACTTATTTTCAAAAATAGTAATATCTTGTCATCTGCTCGTCCACCAGATCCATGTCCTGGTAACTACTCTCTCAGAAAATTGAACCTTTTAAATCTAGGCCACCGATAATTTGAGAGTTGAATAACTTTATCTGCAGAAATTCTAGAGACAATGAATTGGTAATCGATTTAGAAATCCAGGTTGATAGATGCATTTACCTACTCCTAAGCACAAGTAGGTTGTGACACAAGGTCACTTTTGAGCGTGTTTAAACTAGTTTGAATTCCGTTTTACTTCTCCAAGAAGGTTAAACAACCCATTCTTCCCTACTATTTGCCGATAGGTAAATGGGGAATGGTTGGATTGATACCATTCCAAAGAGTATTAGCGCTATATGAAATGTAAACAGCCTCATCCTGGATTCGAACTCACTCTGCGGTGTCCATTTTAAACGACGATAACCACTACACATCGGGTTCCTTCATGAATATATGATCGTGGGGGCAAGCATTTTGACGATATAATCTATTTATTATTCTTTCGTATAATAAAAATGAATTAGTTTTTTTTTAATTAAAGTTTCAAACATGAGAGATGATTCTGTCGAATCTTATATAAGTGAACTTTTTCATATAAACCTGATCTTGAATTATTAATCATCTATTTCCGCTGATCTTGATGCATGCTTATTCACGAAGATGAATGAAGGTAGTTATATGCAATGGTAAATTGACTATACTGAAAAATGGTAAAAGTACAAACCAGGAACCATCCAAGAAAATGAGATTCACATAATTATCTTGGACTTTGAGTTTTAAACATATAATCTAATACAGACCATAAAACTAAATTTAGCTTTAGTTAATTAAAGAAACAACTTGGCAATTGGCAGACTTACTTGCTCCAACATATCACTAAAAAAAGTAAAGGAAAATGGAAGTCTA
Source organism: Sepioteuthis lessoniana (assembly GCA_963585895.1). Taxonomy (NCBI): domain Eukaryota; kingdom Metazoa; phylum Mollusca; class Cephalopoda; order Myopsida; family Loliginidae; genus Sepioteuthis; species Sepioteuthis lessoniana. The sequence goes on from CAUZXS010006096.1 coordinate 4,516, forward strand.
AACAAATACCTTAAACTTTAAAAAGATAATTGAAGGTGACAGTAATACCGTCGATATTGTTTTTGGAAAAATCCTGAAAAAATAGGAAAAGAGACTAGACAGAGTAAAGATCGCAGAAAGAATTGAGACAATTCAAACCACACCATTGCTGAAACTGGCCATAGGACGTAGAAATAGTATAAGGCAATAAGTAGAAGAAATAAACTGTCACTCAAATTTCAGTCAAAGCAATCAGATACTGCTGGTGTTAAAATCTTACAAGTAATAAAATGTTATTTTACTCTTAGCAAGTTTTTCACATTGGTTTAGATCTTCAAGACTTTTCAAACTATTCAACCTAATTTTACATTATCTTTTGATCCTCTTTTCTTCAGTTTATTTAGTCTCTTTTTTGAGTCCTTGGGAACCGTTCCAAGTGTTCCAGCTAAAATTAGTATCACTGTCGTCTTTATATTCAACAGCTTTTTCAGTTTTCTTAGAAGGTACTGATATTTTTCCAGTTTTTTACATTCATTGAATTTCTCTCTGAAACAGTAAAATCCACCTTATTTTCTGGTTCATTAACTGTAAATATAGTTCTCTGGTTGGATTGAATTAATTGTATTTCGACGATAGTCAAAGATAATCTTATGCATTGCATTTTCGTAGTACATATTCTGATTTGTGTATATACTTGTTGAGTTGAGCAGAGACGATTTGCTCTTACCTATATGGAATTTTATTTTTTACTCGTCCAGTGCATATATGAGTAGATTACGCAAAGGGGGTTCGTTTTCAACTGTTACCTCCTATTAGGTAAATATCAACGTGAGTATATTCTATAAATTAATTCTTCTCTGAATGGCACATGTTGTTTTTTTTTTCTGTGACGATACGGTTTTACGACTATACGATTTGTCAGCATGATAAAAGTTTAATCTCTTGCTCAATTCACAGTGGATCTCCTTTTCCACCCAATCATGCCGAGTCTTGTATTCCTTCTGGGTCAATATGCAAAGAAGAAGAAGAAGAAGTAGAAGAAGAAGGAAAAGAACTCATTTTAAAAATTATTGGAGATCAAAATTTTTCGCAGGATATTAGCTAAATCTTTGCATTCAATTCTTCATATGATCTTAATTTTAACAAAATCTAAATATACCAGCGTATTTCAACTAAGAAAGAGGGGTTTATAGAAGTTTTTCGATAACGATAAAATTTGCATTATTTAGAATGGATATATAGCACAGTTTATTTGAATATCGCACTGTTTATTTTGAGATTATGACCACAAACTAAAAACAGTGCTCCAGGCTCGAACAGGGGTTAGCCATCGTACTGCTAACCTCTGTTCGAGCCAGGAGCATCATGCTGCTGAGAAGTCAAGCCCTTGGAACTTTACTGAAGATAAGGTAATATGAAAAAAGAAACATGTTTTAGTTTTTAAAAATGCTTACAAATGGGCTATATGGGGGTTTGCTACATCGAGGCTGTGTTGAAGAGACAATCCATGAAGTGGAAATACTGAATTTCCGATAAAGAAACTTTTTAGGATAATGCGGTCAGTCTTCGGAAACATGAAAGGCCCCATCAGTATTGATTTCCTTACAAAGGGTACAACTGTAAACTTTGCTAAATCTTTTAGCAATATCCACCTAAATTTAAAATATTCTAATAACAATGCATTTATATTTGTGAATCTTAATATTCTTGCGGATTCAACGCTAAAAATGGCAAGAAACGGAGGATATCTCGCAGAATCTATTACGGATGCAGTCTGCAAAGGTAATCTAGCATTTTCTCGAAAATACACATGCTCAAAACGATTCTCTGTTGCATAGCCAGCAGCAGACAGAAGAAGGTGTTAGTTTCAAGGTAAACTCACATGAAACGGATTGCATGTCTTTTTTAAAAAATTGAGCTTTCTCTTCTATAAGAGACTAAAATTGGAAATTAGTAAACCATTGTCTCATCTATGAAAAGCGATGCCCGAATAAGCATAGGAAAGTCATGGACTTTTATTCAGAGTTTATCGCTCCTGTGGAAAGCCGATCTCTATAATAAAATAATACTGGATTACCGTATGAGCAACTTGGACTCTAACGAGACGCCTGGAAGAAAAGCTATATGGCGACTAAACAAGAATGGTACGTGCTGTTTTAAACAAATCCTCGAAGCTTCATTCCACAAAACATTAGTCGTAATACTAATTACTTCCTATCTCACAAATTATGCAATATTACGAAAAAGATATACCGGACACTAGAACCTCAGGTGGTGTAATTGTTTGCAAGTTAGATAAGCAAACCTTCACGAATGATTTTGGGTGGCCCATTTATATGGCCTATTGCCAAAACTAAGCCAAAGAACTTAGTAAATTAGTAAATATACTTGACACTCCTGGAAAAGCCGTGACAAACTGGTAACTTTCTTTTGAGAACTGCTACACATAGACGCAGTTGTGTTAGTCGACCTGTGAAGACTTACATTGTATCTGTTCTGTAAGAACACTGGATGCAGTAGAGAGGACATGGAATGAGTGATAGCTGAATGGTACGAATGGTGAGTGAAATTAAAGAGACTGTGTGCTCTTAGCATGGCTCGATGATGATTAAATAAGAATATATAACAAGTGAGGTGAACAATCAATGACAAAGGAATGCTACAGTCTCAAGACGGGAATAAAGAATAAAAAAATAATCTTTTCTGCAGATTAGAAAAGAGATAATAATAAAAGTTACTAATTAATAATTACTGTTTTATGAGTAACTTTCAAAAAATTAAGCGAAGTCAATGTTGAATTACGACGTTACGACGAAGATAATTTAATAGAACATTAAATTAGAATATTCGTCTCACACCAAGATAAAGAAGAATAAAGATAACATTTTTAAATGTCTGAATATATGTGTTACTTATAGAAAGACATGTTTGATTTCGTATGTTTTTTTTTTTTTTTCATTTTCGAAAATTTAGAACATCACGAGATGCAATTGAATTTAAAGACCTCTTAAAAAACCGAATGCCATTATGATAACATTTGCGAACAATTTTCATATGAAAAGCATTTGAAAAAAAATTAATAGAAACTGCATATCCTAATTGATTCTGTTTTAGGAAATGTTTTTCTGAGCCACTGACCTAATGAGTAGAGTGTTCGCCAATGGTCGGGGAGACTGGAATTCAATTCCAGGTTGAGTCTTACCAAATACTTAAAAAGCATTAAAAGATAAGGAACAAAAGTAAAGATGCGCAATCCAGGGAATAGAGTTGCGTCTTTGCCTACAGCTCGGTGTATTTGCAATTGAAAAGGGAGTCTTCGGGTCACCCTTGACAAAGGTTGCCAACTTTATTTATAATGAAAATTCAGCCTTCATTAGAGAAAAGAAAAGAAATCCTTTATCGCTTTTTTATATGGTAGCCGAGAAGGGCCAACAATTTGCTTGAGACACAAACCTCTCAAACAATGTAACAGCTTTTGTGTTAAGTTTGCAACACTAGAATACAAAAAAATCCGCCGACATTGTTAAAAATTCCCAAAATTGTCTTTTGCCTTTGCTTGTGTGATCATATTAACTAAAATTCATTTTTGTCAAACCATCTCTTCATGTTTTCATCTTTTTGCTGCACTTAACATATTTTTGCGGCACTTAACACAATCACCAAGATAAGTCAATCATTAAGCCTGTGTCAAGATAACTCAAATACACCGTGTGCTCATTCAGTATCTTACATTAGCTACTGCAAACTAACTGTAAAATGATATAAATACACACAAAACCTGAGCGGCTACAGCGGATCAGGTCTGCCTTATTACAATAACTGGCAACTAAAAGTAAAAAGAGAAAGAAGGTACGGATTTTTTACGAGGCCAGATGGAGCTATTTTAATTGAAAATGTAAAATGTTCTTTTATCATATAATTGACTTGGCGGACGACTTTAGAAGCATGTTCCTTGCATGTTTTTTTTTTTTTATATGTACTTATTTAATCATTACTAACATTTGCTTGACCCATTCATCTGGTGTTGCAGAATACACCGACTGCATTTTAACTAAGGGGTAAGACTTCCTCAACGAGTGTCCTGATTATGACAATAAACAATCTGATGGGGAGCTCTAATAATGATGGGGCTTTGGGGAATGCGGAATACCTCTTATTGCCATCACACCCTGGTCCACTCTGCCTCAGAGTTGTTGCACCGGATAGGGTCCTACCTTTAAGTAAAATAGAACTAAACTGTGTATTTATGCTAAACTGAATTGTTTGAAATAAAACTGTTTTAACATTTAACAGTGTGTAAACCAAAAACTGTGCTTATGTCGAACTGAATGGTGTGAAATAGAAGAGTTTATAAACTGTTTTTTGCATTAAATAACCAACAATGATTGAGATGCCATAAAACCAAACCAAACAAAACATTTGCTCCATCTGACACAGGTAGTTTGAAATACTTGCAGTGTATAATTGGTCGGCTCTCTGAGAACTAAAATATTCCCCTCATCTCAACTTTGGTGAATTCATTGGATCTGGTACATTGAGTCTGACTTGACCATAAGTCAATGGCCATTTGTATGCTAAATCTTCTCGAGTGAATATTGTAAAAGATTTCATTTTTGCAAAAAAACAGAACTATTTGATACAAGGATATACTTTTACTGAAATATCCCTTATCGATTTGTCTATCTATATAAAAAGATTTGAAACAAGGGGTATGATTAAAGAATATCAGGTCAGAACAGATTACATACTAGCTTTTCCACTCATTCCTGTCTTTATTTGCTAAATTTTTTTAAATCAAGAATTTATCTGAAATATATAAACATAGAATAAAATTGCAATTATTTCTTTTGGTAATTTCGTTTATATCTATCTATGTAGAACCCAACAATTACAAATCAATAATGCCAAGGAAATACTTATAAAAATCATTTTAAGATGAATACGCAATTATATTTTTAAAGCTAATTACACAGCAGTTTACTATGAGAAACTTTTCGTTCACATAGTAAACCGTTATGTAAAAAAGTAAATTTGGCGTCCGTTGTTGAGTGTGACCCGAAGGCTCCCTTTTCAATAGCTACTACAACGAGGTGTAGGGGAGGGCGCTACTGCTTTCCCTGGATTGCTCCACTTTACCTTGATACGTACCTTATATTGATAAGTGTTAAGCAAGGAGGTATGAAGTACCATTTTTGAATTGTTTAGTATAACGCGAGCTGGGATTGAACCCAGGTCTCCCGGACCATTAGCGATCACTCTACCCACTAGACCAATGAGCCAGTTTAAAAATATAATTGCATATTAAAAGTATGCAGATAAGGGCAACAGCATTTATAATATAAATCATTCTTTTAAAAACGGAGATTTCAACAAAATTAAAATCATGGAAAATGTAACATAAATAACAAAGGGAACTTTGACGTTGGTGGTGACCTAGTTTCAGTTACAAAAATACACAGTTTTAATTATAATAAATATTGGTATGTTATGACCTATACCCCCAATACCCAACTGACGGAAGAGTGGAGGTGTTTGATGGATTGATGAGCTTAAATTGAAATACGCAAATATTTTATTAAAACATTTTGTTTCATATATTTTTTCCCGGGCATCGGCTGATAAATTTACGAGTCGTTAGTGTATCATTGACGATACCAGACATTATTGGGTGTGTCATAAATGTAGGTGTTGAAGAGATTAGTCCCATATTTTTAACATAGCCAGCGAGGTATTGAATGCTCGCAATAAATAATGTAAAAAGAATGTAGACATCTTAAAAAATCATGAAATATGTATAAAATATTTCTTAGAGACTAATCAGGATTAACACTTTTTTCTTGTGCATGTATGCCAACTTTCAATTTTTGTATCTATAGAATATTGCCCTTATATATATATATATATATATATATATATATATATATATAGTCGTAGTCAAGGGTGGCCCGAAGGTTCCTATTTCGTTAGCTACTACATCAAGGTGTTGGAGAAGACGCAACTCTTTTCCAAAGATTGACACTCTTTACCCTTAAATCGTACCTTATAATGCTGAGTGTTACGCAAGGGGGCATCAAGTACCATTTTTTGAGTCTTTGGTATGACTCAACCTGTGATTGAACTCTGGTCTCCCGGGCCATTTGCGAACACTCAAACCATTAATGGCAATTCTTTTAATTATATTTTTTCTTTTTCTTGAAATTACTTTGAACCAAAAGCGGAATACAGTCTCATTAAAATAATATACATTATAAATGATAAAAAAAAATGTTATTTCTTTTTGAAAAATGTATTTTTGCCTCACCCTCATTTCCGTCTCTGTCTCTCTGTCTCGATCTCTTTTGTTTTCTCTCTGTGTCTGTCACTGAAACTCTATGTATGAAAAGAAAACTGTTTAAAATGTTAGAAAGGTGATTTACGCAAAATCTTCATATTGATTTAAATAAACTGAATGATCTCTCATACGGTCCTATTTTGCCATCTAAGAATTAGATCCTTGTAATGAGAGAAAACTATCTACAGTCGTGATGTTCTAGCTTTGTGGCACTTAAAAGAATAAAATGAACACTTCGTTGATATTACTGGCAGAACCAGAGTGATCCGAGAAGGCAATATACGTCGGGTAATATCTATGCTTCATATTGATATATCTGAAATTCAATACTTTGGATCATATAAATGTGTAAAAATTATCTATATTATATAAGGAGGCTAGAAACAATATAAATGTGTCCAAACAAATCAATTATCAACTAGGAATAGTTTTTAGAAACTATATAGTTGTGTCCACATTATTAGCACTATTAGATACTTGAAGCTAAGATTGTGTACAAAATATTATTTATTATTTTTACTACTACTATTATAATTATTGTTGTTGTTGTTGTTGTTTAGAGTTACTTGAAATCATATTATAGCTTTAAAAATGCAGACTTAAAACATATAATATCCGGGCAAATGTTGACATATGTTAAAACCAACAACCAAAATAACAAATCAAACTTTACTGAGAATGGATGCTTTTTTGCTGTTAGTATTGTAAAATAGATGGTAGCTCACACCAACACGTGATCATTTTTACTCAGAATTCTGGGTCTGCGTATCCTATTGATTACATCCGTTCGAATATATAATATCCTTATTGATTGCGATAAACTCTGGAATTGAATCTTATCATTGACGTCTAAACTGATTAGAAAATCAATCTACTTAGTAAATCCATAAAATTCATGATGGGGAGTTTTCGTAGCGTAGTGGCTAACGTGCTCGGTTTTCAGCAGGGTATCAATCGAGTTAAGAATTCAGTCCTGCTATTACGTTCTCTTTCGGCCTGGAATCCTTGAGAAAAGTGCGAATGCCTTTATTTTCCTCAGTTTTGGTTAAATAGTACCACTAATGTTCGTTTACCAGGATGACTTTGGCATTTTATAACACATGGATGTTGATATATTATCAAACAAAGAAACCATCACAAACCATAGAATGTAATCTCTCTGTGTGTATCATTGATCTTTTATGTTTAGAGGTTATATTGTCTTATCACTTGTATATTTATTTGTTATTTTTATTGGTCTTAACTCTTAATATATGATTAACTCAGACGTACGTAATCATTCTTCCATAACAAATATTTATAAAGTGATAGTTTCTTTCTTATTTCGTAATTGTTTCTCACTTACTATTGTTATTATTGCTTCTCACGGTGATATGTCAGCTTAAACTCCGAATTTAAACATTGTTATTATTTATACTACTTATTGGATCTAATTTACTTATCATTTCTAATGTTAAGATACTGCTAAATCTGAAACTACTGATATATTCATTTTTTCCTTTAAATAAAATTGCGAAAGTCTTGTCTTGCAACTTTTCTTTATCAAATACTGATATAGTGATGCCAAATGTTAAAGATATAATTACGAATGTACCATAGTCACCAAAAAAGGACCAAGATATGAATACGTGAAATATACATGGGGAATCCCGAAACACTGACGACTCCCTTGGTTCAGGTACGAAATTTTTATTACCTTCTTGAGTTTTAGGCTTTCAACATGAGGAGACCCCACTTAAACTAGTAGACAAATTCACGTACCTAGGAAGCAGCGTCGAATCAACCGAAAAGGACATCGAAACGAGGTTAACGAAAGCAGGGACAGCTATCAATAGGCTATCGATTATATGGAAATCAGACCTAACCGATAAAATGAAACGCAGTTTCTTCCAGGCAGCGGTCACATCGATACTGCTATATGGATGCACTACATGGATGCTAACAAAATGACTGGAGAAGAAGCTAGATGGCAATTACACAAGAATGCTGCGTGCAATCCTGAACAAGTCCTGGCAGCAACACCCCACAAGACACCAACTGTACGGCCACCTGCCCCTATCACGAAAACTATTCAAGTTAGACGAACCAGACATGCAGGACACTGCTGGAGAAGCAGAGATGAACTCATAAGAGATGAACTCTTATGGATCCCCACACATGGCCGTGCAAATGCAGGACGACCAGCTCGAACGTACATTCAGCAGCTATGTGAGGATACAGGATGTTGTCCTGAAGACCTACCTAGGGCGATGAACGATAGGGAGGAGTGGTGAGAGAGGGTCAGGGATATCCGTGCTACCAGCGCGATATAATGATGATGATGAACATGAGGAGACACTCAATTTTTACAAAGCTGACTGTTCCATCTGACCCGACAACGCGCGGCTCACCCCCTTGACCCAACTGGTCTCGTCTAGGTTCAAATCTCAACTAATTACTTTTTTCAAAATACCGAAGAATCCCTGCCCATCGCTTCCGGGCATGACGACATTAACATCCCCAGTCATATTTCCTATCCTGAGTTTTTATTATGACATCTGTGATTGTCAGATACACCCCGCGCGGGCGTGAACCCCTGCGCTCAATGTGTGCCCCCACCCGTGCACTAAGCCGAAAAGTTCTAATCCTAACTAAACCGAAAGACAAGATATAACCAACAAAAAATGATAATATAAAAAAAAATCCTTCTGCAATTATATAAAAAGAATAATTATTAATTCTGCATAAATAAATGTCATAATTTTCACTGAAAACCTTCGAAACTGAACAGCCGCAATATACTGCAGCCTAGAAGTGTAGACACTAAAGCAGCTTCAGTTCTGTCTGTGAAACTCCTTACTACGTCTTTGTTGCCTATAAAGAGTCAAAATTTGTTTATCTAGCTTATACCTGCTAAAAATAGTTTATATTCTCAGTTGTTTTTAGACAGGGTAAAAGACAACACCGGCGTTAATGGTTCAGGTTCCTTAGGGGAAACCTCTGTTGGTTTCACCTCAAGTTGTTTGAGGCCACTGGGCTGCCACATTTAAAGCATATCCTTCAATTCGCAACTGCTTCAGTGACCCCTATTGGCAATTTACTATATCCTCCAAATCTACTACAATTACTACTCTTACTGCTACTACTACAACTACTTTATTCATTATTCCAATTGATACATCTGTTGTGTCTCCGGGTAAAACTTACATTTCAACTTTTGTGGTTGTTACGTAACATATTCTGACTGTAATTATTCAATGACTATTACGCAGTTTCTTCCAGGCAGCGGTCGTATCGATACCACTACATGGATGCACTACTTGGACGCTAACTAAACGGCTGGAGAAGAAGCTGGACGGCAATTACACAAGAATGTTGCGAGCAATATTGAACAAGTCCATACGGCAACACCCCACGAGGCACCAACTATACGGCCACCTGCCTCCCATCACGAAAACTATCCAAGTTAGACGATCCAGAGATGCAGGACACTACTTGAGATGCAGGGACGAGCTCATAAGTGATGTACTCCTATGGACCCCCACATATGGCCGAGCAAAAGCAGGACGACTTGCACGAACATACATACAGAAGCTATGTGAGGATACGGGATGTAGCCCTGAAGACCTGCCGGAGGAAATTATCGATAGGGAGAAGTGGCGAGAGAGGTTCAGGGATATCTGTGCTAGCCGTACGACATGATGATGATGATGGTGATGATGATATAATAACTACTAGTGCCTAATTGTGCCGCTTCTATTGAAACTGTTATTTCTTGCACTCCATAACTTCTAGGTTAGTTTGTATATTGAGCGGTATTTCAATTTTAATCCATTGCCGGAAATAGAATTGACAGTTGTATATATAATGAAGAAATATAGCCAGTGTATTTATATGTATGTTTGAAAATACACTGTCTTCAAAATATATCTCATTGTTGAATTTAGTTTTATATGTTTGATTTAATCATATGTTAGCAATCGATTCTTTCTATAAAATAATGTGCATAGAGTAATACATTTTTGTGTACCCCACTACAATATTTAAATATTCCTATTTAATAATAAGCATCTGTTTCCATCCTGTGATATGGTTTCAATTGTTCATATCCAATAGAAATAATTTCCAAAAGGATCTATTACACCCATAGATGAGTTCTGACAGGTACTTCAACTCTGAATCAGAGTCGATCGGTAAGGAACGGCAACGAAAATGTGACTCGACACGCGCTAAATGTCCAGATATAAAGCTTCACTACCGGGTGCACTTTAGTGTCATAAACAGGTAACTCCTTTTCTAGGGTTATTACCCCTCTTCAGTGGATTCAATTAGCGTATACTAGGGTTTTAGGCCCCGTCAAAAGGATAAATATTACTTCTGACTCTATTCTTGCATGTTCGAATGTGCCTCCTAGTACGAGTGCATCATTTACTTCTGGTACTACTACAGAAAATACAGTTACTCCTACCTTAATCCCTATGAATACAATTATTACTTCTATTATTGTCGCTACTTCTTTAGTAATTATTGCTGCAACTACTACTATTACAATTTCCGGTTCGGTTATATTTTATGACATATCAACGTTTGTGGTTTATTTAATGCCAAATCCTGTAAATACATACATATTAAGTATATGATTTGTGAATGCATGATTTGTAGATACATAGTGGATTCAATAAATTTCCAGACTTTTTTTTGAACAGGAATTTAAAATTGTCGTTGACTCTTAACAATTCAGTATGTTATTGCTACACATTTTATGACATGACTTACCAATTTTTATGATTTCAGATTCAAATGAACAGTTACAGCAGGAATTGGAATACACCCTACTAAAGCCTGATTGTCACAGCTGGTGAATTCAAAAAATTCAATTTGAACGTTAGGAAGAACGATATGCAATAAAATTCTATTTTAAACTAGGAAAAAATGTCATACGATGAAAGCTATATCTACTGTTATGACCCAGAGACCAAGAGACAGACTTCCCAGTGGAAGCGTGCTGGGTCTCCCTGACCCAAGAAGGCAAGACAGAGCAAATCTACCTACAAAATTTGATGATCCTTTTTTTTTTTACAGCACTGGCATGATCTACATGCACCGGGTTCCCACTGGACAGACAGTAAACAATGAATACTATGTTGAGGTTTTAAGGGAGTTCACGAAGTGATTCCGTTGGAAGAGGCCAGCTCTCTTCAAATCGGGTCAGTGACATTTCCACCAGAACAATGCACCAGTCCACAACTCCATCCTTGTCACAGACTAGTTGACCAAGATGGGCATCAAGACAGTTCCTCACCCTCTCTGTGTGTGTACTATCAATAAAAGTGCCCATACGAAAAAATATCATTTTATTTATTCAATACTGGAAAATTATTTAATGATCCTCGTAACATTGTAAAACGAGCCTGAGTTCATTTTGTGTACATACAGTTTAATGGTTTCAAGTATTTCTATCTGACATGAATAATTCCACTTATTATTAATCATATATTTGCACAAAGTTAAATGATTTCACATATTGCTAGGTAACAATAACATTTATCTATCAGTCATGTGTTTGCACACATTTAAATGGATGTGCATATATGATATATAAGTAAAATGATTGTAAGTAATTTCATTTGTAAATGAGTTTGAACTAATTTGCTTGCACATTAGCACTGCCATTGCTTTCATACAATTAATTGGTTTCAATTATTGCTATCAAACACAAATATTTTTATTCAACATAATTGTTTTTTTTTGGCTTACAGTAAAATGGTTACAAGTATTGCTGTTTACCACTAATTCTACTCAACACTATTCATTCACTTGCTCACAGTCAAGTAAACGCTATGTATCGCTAAAAATTTAATTAAATATCAGTCATTCGTTTACACACTGTTAAATGATCAAATATTTCTATTTTTAACAATTCCGTTTAGCATTAGTAATTTGCTTGCACACTTTTTAGATGTCAAATAATTCTATTTGACCCATAGACATGACCCTATCAGGTGCTACCAGTCCAAACAGGAGTAGATCTGGTTGGTTGGTTGGTTGGATTTTATGGCATATCAACCTTGTAGGTTATTTAACGCTAAATCCATTTTTATGTAAATAATCAGTTCTATTTCAAACAATTCAGTTTAGCGTGATACACACTTTATTTGTGAAAAACATTTCTATTTCAAGCTACTCAGTTTAGTCAACCAGTTCTAATTCAGGGAATTCAGTTTAGTATAAATACAGATTTTGTTTACACAGTTAAATGTCAAAACAGTTCTCTATTAAAAAATCAGTTTATTGTAAATACAGTTTCAATGTCAAAAAACACTTCCATTTCAAATAATTCAGTTTAGCATAAGCATGCAATTTTTGTGTAAGTAAGGTTTCAGTTTAGCAAAAGCGCGCAGATTAAATGTAAGTACGGTTTAATTGTCAAAAATATTACTATTTCAGGCTATTCGGTTTGGTCAAACAATTCAGTTTGGCATATTCTATTTAACACATAAATAGGGCCCTATTAGGTGCTACCACACCGAGCCACATCGGACCTGGGAGCAATGGCAAGGATGGGGTGCTCCGCATTCCCCAAAGCCCCAGCATTACTAGAACCTCACCATCAGATTGTTTAGTATCATACACAAGACACTCATTGGGGCGGAGTCTTACCCTTCTGCAGAGGTGCAGTCAGTGTATTCTAAAGCCCCAGCCGACTGGGCAAAGTAGATCTGGAAGCAATAACAATGAAAGATACTCCTCATTTTCCTAAATATCCAAGGCTTGGGCTGCACAATCAGATGATTTATTGTTTTATCCAGGACACTCATGGCGGGGAGGTCTTTCCACTCAGCGGATATGCAGTCGATGTATTCTACAGCCCCAAGCAAATCGGTTGACTACCTTAGAGCTCTTTCTCCGATTATTATTATCTATACTAGTGTTACTATTTTAGTATAAGTAATATTTCAGTCAGACGTATTTCTATGACATCAAGTTCCGTAGGTTGAGATTATATAACTTTAAATATCAAAGAATTCGTCAACTCTGACCGAATAAGTCTATTCTAGTCATTTTTTTCTATTTTCTACTTCTTAATAATGCTACATGAATATTTCATTGGTTGTGACTTCTTTTTCTGAACTTTTGATGTTTTCAATGATAATTTCGTTGATTTATTCAGTACAGGTCGAGAAAAATTAATCCTGCTTAAATCTTAAACGCCCTCTTCGAAAGAATACTAAACAAATAAAATCTAGTGTCATTATTCTAATAATATCACTTTTTAAATATCTAAATTCAACATTTTTTTGACGATCATCCTATCTTTGTTAATTATATTTGGAATACTTCATTACTCAATGTCATTCATAGTAATTTTCCTTCAAGGTTTGTCTGAATACGCTCTTTAAACGATTTTACGTTGTTGGTTATCACATAATGTGAGTGTATTTTAAGCAAGATTATGTCTCTTTATAGAATGTTTGGAATAAAAACGATCTTTCCTTTCATATTTTCGTTTTTCTTTTTTCTTTATATGTAAAACTTTTAATAAAATACTAATTTTCAATCTCAATTCCCTGATTTCATCTTATCATAATGAATGTTCTGGATATGACCTTTAAATCATCTGATACATTCCGTTTCTTTTAATTCTATTACTTATTAGCGTTTCAACTATTTTACTACATTCATTTGAAAGAAGGTAATTATATCACTTTTTTATTCCCTACCTAATTTCATATGCCTGATACAACATTTCCTGATCGAGGCAGCTTGTAGCAATTTTTGATTATCTTCTTCAACAGCATGAGATACATCTATTTACCAATCCCTACACACGTGCAAGATAGCACACAAAATCAGTTTAACAGGTTTGAATTTTCTTATCGTGAATTGGTTGCCATACCCAAGTTAAAGATCCCAGTCTGCCCTAATATTTTTCATTCTCCTAGACTGCTTTCCATACAAAGGTTAAAGAGCTCAGTCTGCCCAATTGTTTACCTAGAGCTGGAGGAAGTATGATAGGATTAATACCTTTCGCAAGTGAATTAGTGCTATGTGAAATGCAAACAGCCTCGTCGAGGATTTGAACCCGGTTCACAGTTTTCATTTCCGGCGACGATAACCATTACACCACAAACATTCGATATGTATATATTCGAGTATATTCGATTAACACTCATGGTAATTACTATTACTTGTTATTGCTATTATTTAATGACTCGAATTTTTCCTTATCTGGAACAGGCATTTTATATCATAAACATAATCCATCAAGATGCATCTAGACTTTGTTTAATATTCAGTCTAAAAGAAAACAGCCATCCTAATACTCTTTTCTCTATCCGCTAAGAGCATTTGTTATCTCTAGGCCTAAAGCTATGTCGTTATTGTAAGCAGTGAACAGTTTTGTTTTAATCCAACCGATTTGCCTTCCCGGTGCACTACAACATTTAAGAAGTGAGATTTAAGAGCCGGGCTTCCAGAATTGCCTTACGTAGAGAAGCATGACACAAGAAGTACGTTCTTCCAGGAATAAAAACAATACCATATGCGTGCGTACGTGCGCCTCTGTGTGTGTATGTGTGTGTGTGTGAGAGAGAGAGAGAGAGAGAGAGAGAGAGAGAGATAGAAACGTCGAATCGAATAATGCTTGAAGGCCTGGCATGTTTGAATCGATGTATGTCAATAGTCCGGCTGCAGGCATAAACGACAATCTAAGATTAGATTTCGTAATTCTGCGCCCAAAGAACTGTTTCCGAAGAGATTAAACTTTTACTTAGTGCCTAACCGTGAAGTTAAGTGTTGCTTGACTTGCTGAGGTCAACGAATGATGTGAGGGAGTGAAACATTCTAATTCAAGAAGTATATTATAAAAAAAGTAAATTTCACGTCTTGTTTGGTTTAACGATAATCGCCCCTTGCTTAAAAAAGCTCCTTGGAATTACAACTGATCTTTTTTTTTAAATAAGGCATACCGAATACGTGCAGATAATATGTTATTTGTACCTAATCTCTCCATAGGATGTGACACAAAGTTTAAACGTTTTACGGCTAGTTTAAATTAAAAGTTTACTTTCTCTTTGATTCATATTTACCAACCCCTCCGCTCGGGCAGGATATGACATAAGGTTATTTTTTAAGCGGAGTTTAACAGGTTTGAATTCAGAGTTTTCCTTCTCCTAGACTAGTTGCCTCACCAAGGCAGAAGAACCTAGGCTGTCCTACTATTTACCCATAGCTCGGAGGGAGAATAATTGGATTCATACCTTTCCCAAGGGTATTAGTGCTATGTTAAATGCAATCAGTCTCGTCCAGGATTTGAACCCATGCCGCCGTGTCCTTTTTCTAGGACGATAACCATTACACCACAGGCACCTCCCTTTACTTTCTCTTAGATTGATTGCTGCATCAAGACTAAAGATCCAAGTCTTGTCTTCTGTTTACCCATAGCTGAAGAGAAAAGAGATAGATTCGTGCGTTTGAGGGATATTAAGGTAAAAGTTAATCATTAAGGGCTTCATCCAGAATTTTAACTTGGGTCACCCTACCCATTTCCTCCGATGCTAACAATTACTTTCCAATTCCGTGGGAAAACAAATTCAAAGTCTGAATATTAGTCAATAATTCTAAGAACTAACGCAGCGATTTTACTTTAATTTTGATCGTATATTTTCGGTGTACATTTTTTAAAAATTATACAAGAAGAATAAAGATGTAACAGAATTCCATTACAAAGGGACACCAAAAGCAGAATTTCCCACTAAGACTGAGTACATATTTAACAAACGACTTGGTAGGGACTGTAGAATACACCGGCAGCACATCTGAAGAGGGATAACACTCGCCAAAGAGTATCCTGATAATGACACTAAACTATATCTAACGGTGAGATTCCAGTCCTGAAGATTTGGTGAACGTGGAGTATCACGTCATTCCCATTACTTTATTGGAGCGCTAGGGACCTAACTATGAGTCAAATATAATTGTTTAATCATTTACTATACTGAAAACCATTTAGCCGTTACAAATAGAACTATTACTGTAAGATATTAATACTTGAAACTATTTCATAGAGTGCAAACTAATGAACTCTGGTTCGTTTAAAATAATCTTGTCAGAAAAAAGTTCGTTTACGAACCATATGTATTTAATAAATATGTATAAACAGTATGTGGCATTAAATAACCTACAAAGGTTGATATGCCGAAAAATACAACTAATTAACCAACCGAGCAAATCGGGCACGCCAAAAAGTCAGATTTTCAGTTGAGTATTGTTAGTTGGTAAAGTGTTCACCAATGGTCCAGCAGACCTGGGTTCAATACCAGGTCGCGTCAACCCAAAGACTTTCAAAATGGTACTTGATACCTCCTTGCTTAATAATCAGCAATATAAGATACGTATCAAGGGTAAAGTGGAGCAATCCAAGGAAAAGAGTAGCGCCCTCTCCTATAACTCGGTGTAGTAGCTATTGAAAAGGGAGCCTTCAGGTCACCCGCGACTACGGTCACCAACTTACTTACTGTTGGGTTGAATTCGGAGTCCTTCTTTTCTTTGACCATATCTGTGCCGAGGCAAAAGAACCCAGTCTGCTTCTCGGTTTACCCAAAACTGAAGGTTGAACAACTAATGCTTTTTTCAATGGCATTACCACGAAATGAAACTCTAACAGCTTCTTCCAGTACTTGAACTCGGCTCGTCAAATCTGTTTCTTAAGATGATAACCATTACGCCAGGCGCATCAACTATGACAGAGAAAGTCACTTATTAGCCCTGGACTTAAAACGTCCGACGTTGTAGCCAGGAGGAAAACATTCATGATACAATTAGATTCACTGTGCAGATGATCCAATTGAGCGAGTGTATAACTTGAAAGAATCGGTTGAATAAAGCATATGTCAGCTATAGAGAAGATTCAGAAAGAATGAGTACTATTCACTTGAGAGAATAAAACGACTTCTTACTGGAAACGTGCAAATAGGTGGAAATAATCATCTGAATATCGTCCATAAAAGTAGCGATAGATGTGTGACAAATAGACAATATTTTGGCGATGGGAAAGTAGCTAAAGTGTCCCACGCACAACAGACTGAACCGGTCCATGGACCCTCTTTCGCATGATTTAACAATTACTACTGATTCCTGATTGGTTAAAAATTTGCTGATTCAATACTGCCACTGACCAATAAGAGCACGATGCCATATCATATGTCCTAAAAGTTTTCTCAAATGAAAAATTCAATGTTTGAAAGGCAGAACGTTAGTACATGAGAAATGAAAGGAAAAAGTAAAGCAAAACAAAACAATAAATCAAACAAAAACATAAAAAACAAAGAGAAAAAAACCCAATAAAACAATACAATGTTCCATTAATAACCATATCAAATGCATCGAAAAAGAAGGAGATTATGTTAAAAAATATATTCATGGTTTAGAATAATGGTTGTCTATCCGATTACGTTTCGGATATACCTACGAATATGCATAGAGAGTGAGTATTTCAGAGAGCAAGTGTAGGTTTTCATGATGTAGTTAATTTGGTTTGGTTTGGTGTGGTTTCTTTGTTTTATGGCATATCAACTCTTTTTAGGTTATTTAATGGCAAAGCCCTTCTCCTAGAAGAACAGTAGTGGTACTATTTAACCCATAGCTGGAAGGATAAGGGGGTTCATACCTTTCCCAGGGGTATTTGCCCGAAAGTGAACGCAATAGTGCGACTGGAGTACGAACTCGCGTACTACGATTCCGCAGTCCATCTCTTTAACCATTACACCACGAAGACATCCCCTGTAGTTAATTTATTGCTTTTAATTCCATGTCAACCCGTCTAGTGACATTTTCTGCATAGAGTATAAGGAATTGCGTTTATTTTACGTTCATAATTACATTCTTTGTGTTGGGTCGTAAAAGATGTTTTTGCATACAGTCCTATTGTATATGAATATTTTCAAATAGCTCTATTTGACCCATGGATTGGACTCTAATAGGTAATAACACTCCAAGTCTTAGTGGACCTGGGTATAATGGCAACGAATGGGTAAAATGTATATTTCAGAACTCATGAACTGGATCTTCCCCATTAGATGCTGTCTAGTGTCATACATAGAACATCATTTTCGCGGGGGGTGTATTACTCCTTCACCGGGGAGACAGTTAACATATTCTAATATACGACGACAGGGTTGTTTGCATGAGAGAGAGAGCTAGAGAGAGAGAGGGGGAAAGAAAGAGAGAGGGCAAAGAAAGAGAAAAAGTGTGTGTGTGTGTGTGAGAGAGAGAGAGAGAAAGAGAGAGAGAGAGAAACACAGACAGACAGACAGAGAATGACAGAAGGAGTAACACAGAGTGAGTGACAGAGTGTGTGCATGTGTGTGTGTGAGAGAGAGAAAGAAATGTAGAGTAAGAGTAGGGATAGAAAGAGAGAGAGTGAGGGATAGTATGTGCGTGAAAGAGAGAGAGATAGACAAAGAGAATGACAGAGGGATTGAAGCAGAGTGCAGAGTGAGTGACAGGGTGTGTATGTGTGTGAATGTCTGTGGATGTGTGTGTTAGTGTGTGTGTACGTGTGTGTGTGTGTGAGAGAGAGACAGACAGACAGACAGACAGAGACAGAGATATAGATAGAGACAGAGACAGAGCACTGGTGCAGTTATTTTTAGCGAGTGGATTTTTGTCAAGACAACGGTTTTTAGAAGGAAGAATATAAGTGACTTTTAAAATATCAAATCTAAAGATAAATATGGTTTAACAGTTGATAATCAAAGCAATATAATCAAGGGACACGCGGCTATATTTTGAATTGTAATACTCGTAAGATAAAATGCTTCTTTGACTACATCATTAATTACTTCTTATAATATTTCCTTAATTATTGTTAATAAAATAGTTGTCATTACTAATCACAACTGATGAATGAAAACAGAATAACAATTATGATATCATCATGACGATTATTATCTCAATCGTAGTAGTTATTCTAATTAGGGCGCTGGAAAGATGTAGTCATAATGAAGAAAAACAAGAAAACAATGAGAAAGTAGGAAGGAACAATAATAAAGTAATACACAGAGGAAAGAAGACATTCACGATGATAGAAATTCTTTAATGCATCCAAGATTGATGATTCCATTGTTGGAGGAGTGGGGAAGAAGTTAATGTGTGACACCTTTAAAGGAAATGGAATAATTTCATCTGCCTTTTCGATTAATCAATCTTGATTAAATAATTAGTCGGGTAATTAATTAACTGAAACACGGTTCCCAAGAAAAAAAAATTGATCACTCAAAACCGATCTTGTATTTCGCTTGAGAACTGAGATTGATTTCTGTTTCATTTTTTCCCTCGGATTTTCGAGAACGCAGCAAGTGTACCCAGATGGAATCAGTGCCAGAAAGTACTCATTGTCATCGTTTATTATTACATCGTTTATTATTACAAAAGATTGTTAATCGTTCTTGTGGTTAAGGTGCACCAGGTAACTGAGAATAAAATATAATTTAAAACCCCAAAGATATTCAATAAAAAAAAAATCAGCATGTTTTCCAAACGAAAATACAGACGTGTGCAATTCAGAATAACAGAAAATAAATTTATTTTATACAGTAGTTTTAGAAGAAATGAACCCGCGCGAACATGCACACGCACACACACACACATATATATATATATATATTAAAAATAATTCCTCTCCCTCGATTAGACTTTTGCAAAAAAACAACTTTTATATATAAATTTAAATGTCCTTTAGGAGATTATATCTCTGAAAACAACAATATATATGCCGGTTTAACTTCAACCACCCTATCAAGAAGACTTACAATGCACCTTTCTGATACCAGTTCTATAGCACAGCATTAAAGAAAACCTTCATTCCCTACAATAGAATTACGGAAAATTCTTACTGAAAACACAACAATAATAGAATAACAAAATAACAAGAAAACTACAGATTCTCGAAGCACTACATTTTTGGAACATACAACCCAAACTTAATAGAATTAATTTTGAAGCCAGTGCTAATGTACTTAAATGTCTTTAGCTACTGAAGTTATTTTTAGAAACAAATTCGAAAAGTAAACGCTACAAAATACAACAGTACAAACGCTCATTCTTATAAAGTAGTAATGTGCATAGGAAAGTTTCATCACTTTTGTTATATATCGTCTCCTGATGGGCTGAAAGTACTTGGGAAATAACTAATTATGGAAGGTTTATCAACCAATTCCCGCCGGATAACATAAGATCAATACGGCAATTCGAAAGGATTAACAAAAAGTATATAGACAAAAATGTCTCTTATATTCATTCAAATATGTATCAATGAAGAAATGCTGCCAATATATATATATATATATATATATATGTTGGGTTGAGTTATAAATAATTTTTGCCTGAGTAAAATATACTTTATTCATGAACAAATTTCAATCAATATTATATTCGCTATTATTTTGAATCACCTTTTGCAATTTATCTTTATTTCAGGTGGCTATTTGATTTCTCTCGAGTAAATTTTAGTTGGTTCCAGCCTCATGAAATTGTCCCTAATTTTTTTTCTATGATCATGAGAAAATATTTTCGTCATTTTGTTGAGAATGAAAACGATAGAAATCACTTGGAACAACGTCTGGTGAATTTAATGGTTGGATTAGAATAGAAAGCCAATATTATTTTCTGTATGATCCTAACTGAATTTTTTCCTTGCATTATCAAGGTGAAGTCAATCGTCCTATCAAGGAGTGCGAGACGTTTTCTCTGAGGATTTTAACGCACACTATGCAACTGGTGATAGTATAATTCTGCATTGAAGGTTTAATTGCGGTTTGAAAATTCAAAGTTATTCTACCAAACATGCAGCATAAAATTTCTTCCATGAAGGTCTGCGTTGGGGTAGGCTGCTGAGAGTCATCCTTGTCAATCAATGATCTCTATGTTAAACATTGTCATAAATAAACCATTTTTCTTCAACTGCAATGATATTCTTGAGATATAGTTCATTTGAATGCCTTATAAGATGACTTGTAACTATGTGATCTTCCTTTTTCATCTCGCTCAAAGCATGAGGCACCCCCAAAATATGCATGCTCATTTTTTCTCTTTTTCAAGTTGCAGCAGATGGTAGATTAGGATGTACTGAGGTCAAGAACTAATTCTCGAGTACATTTGCATATATTATATTCCATCAATTCTTTTACAGCTTCTTGATCGAGGTCTAATGAGCATCCCGTTCTGTGTTCATCTACCGAAGACATATCACCAGATCAAAACTTTTAAAACTCATTTCGGACTTGGCGGCGAGTTGGGCAGAAACACTCCGAATTTTCCAAAATGTTTTTGTAGCGTTTTTGTTAATCTTAAGCTTTCACAATATGTCGAAATTGCATTTGTAGTGTTTCCATTGTACAAGCGAGGGATGATAGATTACATTATGATATGCAGCCTTTTAGTTCTGAAGTAGGAATTCCCAATGAAGTTAACATTTGATCATCTGATTTAGGGATACATTTAAAAATTGGAATATGGAAATTCATAATAACAACTTGTTTTTAACAAATGGGAATTATTTATGACGCAACCCAATGTATATATATATATATATATGTGTGTGTGTGTGTGTGTGTGTGTTTATTCGCAAGCGCATATACTCATATGCACACATACATACACAAAAAAAAAAACTCACACACAACTCGTACGCACACATGCACGCACAAACAACACACACGAACTATATGCTCCCCCATGGGGGTTGAGCTCTCTGGCGAAGGAATTGCCGGCCACTGCTAGCGTAATGCAAAGCTCTTCGAAAGAATTGAGCACTCTGGTAGCCGATAGGGTATGAAAAAATGTAAACAAAGGCTGCTGCTGCTGTTTCTAAAAATAAAAATACCTTAAAATTCCCTTGGTGGACGAGTGGTCTGAAACACAGTCTAACGTAAAGTTGGACGGGTTTCGATCCCGGCTTCGAGCGTCCTGCGTGTCTAGCCACACTGAAGAGTTCTGATAGAATGAAACAGTCTGTCTGTGGATGACAATATATGCTCCCCCATGGGGGTTGAGCTCTCTAGCGAAGGAATTGCCGGCCGCCGCTAGCTTAATGCAAAGCTCTTCGAAAGAATTGAGCACTCTGGTAGCCGATAGGGTATGAAAAAATGTAAACAAAGGCTGCTGCTGCTGTTTCTAAAAATAAAAATACCTTAAAATTCCCTTGGTGGACGAGTGGTCTGAAACACAGTCTAACGTAAAGTTGGACGGGTTTCAATCCCGACTTCGAGCGTCCTGCGTGTCTAGCCACACTGAAGAGTTCTGATAGAACGAAACAGTCTGTCTGTGGATGACAATATATGCTCCCCCATGGGGGTTGAGCTCTCTAGCGAAGGAATTGCCGGCCGCCGCTAGCTTAATGCAAAGCTCTTCGAAAGAATTGAGCACTCTGGTAGCCGATAGGGTATGAAAAAATGTAAACAAAGGCTGCTGCTGCTGTTTCTAAAAATAAAAATACCTTAAAATTCCCTTGGTGGACGAGTGGTCTGAAACACAGTCTAACGTAAAGTTGGACGGGTTTCAATCCCGACTTCGAGCGTCCTGCGTGTCTAGCCACACTGAAGAGTTCTGATAGAACGAAACAGTCTGTCTGTGGATGACTATATATATATATATATATATGTGTGTGTGTGTGTGTGTGTGTGCTTGCATGTGTGTGTGTGTAAGTTGTTATTGTGTGTATGTGTGTATATCTGCACGTGCACTTGTGCATATATATATATATATATATATATGTGTGAGTGTGATGAGTGTGGGCGTCTGTATATGTATGTCTTAACATCAATAGTCTCTAAGATAAATTTGTTTTATAGTTTTCCAAATGGCATACGGGTTAATTTTTGTTTTGAAATAGAACTAAACGAATATCAGCCACGGTGAACGTGATGACAGACCTATTTTCAAGCCTGGAGTATTCACTTTAACGTAGTGTCATTTTCAATAGTCTCAAAACAAATACTTTTATGATGTTAAAATAAATTTTTTTGCTAGAAACCAAAGTCAAACAATGCTGACTTTACTTTTATGAGTGAAAATTATGAAAAAGGAAGTTTTTCTCTTTCGAAAATCTTACAGATTATTGGATGTTTATTATATATATATATATATATATATATATATATATATAATATTTTAAGTTAAGCCCCTTCAAAATAATGATCAAATATTCTGAAGGGATTTTCATCTTTTCTTTTTAATTGTCAACATTATCAAAAAAAAAAAATTCATTCGATAAAATCTTGGTCAATTCTGTGGACAAACTGAATGTAGTTTTGGAAGGGATGACACAACTGCATGAGATCATTGTCTGCTATAATGGCAATATTTTCCATACATTGTAGCGTTCTTTGTTATAGTGATATCGATGTCCAGCCAAATAGATTAATAAATTGTACTACTTCAAGGGAGTTAAACGTGACATTTTGGAGACTCGTTTGAGGGCCATTTGGAACTATAATGAGAGAACGAATCCGTCTTGAACAAGCTCAGTCTGATAGAGGACTCTGCATTAACCCTCATGAAATTACGAAAATCGTTGTTGTTGATATGGACTAGAGGGACGAAACCAGCCGTCCTTTCAATGCGTGACTAATTAGAACATTTCCTTTTATTGTCCACAGATGACACCTTGACGTCTAGGAACTTCAGCTCGTACCCAACTTGGAACTCGAAAAACCTGGCAGCATTCAAAAAGTAGGCTCGCTTCGAGTCGCAGCGGTTGGATGCTAGTGCCTTAAGTACGATTTCCCTTTTGTATTTCCTGTCTCAAATTGGAAGCTTCTGTGATTATGATCCCGATAAGTGTAAACGAAAAATCAGATTGTTGGATTGGGTCTCCTTCTGTTCATAGCATTTGAATGTATGTTCTAAAATACATGGTACAATGTGTATGTGTATTTACCCAACGACTCCTGTTCAGAAGGATGCAAAGCAGGGTCAAATTTTTTTTTTTATTCAAGGTCTGACGGGTTTGAATTCAGAGTTGTTTTAGATCAATAGCCATATCTAAGTTAAAGAGCCCAAACTACCCTACAATTTAACCATAGTTAAAGGGTGATTATTTAGATTCATACCTTTCCAAAGGGTTTTTAGAGCAATGCAAACAGCAAATAGTTGACATTACTCTCCCCAAAAGGGGTGCCCTGTGTATAACAATAAACTGCATCTGATGGTAAGGCTGCAATTTTCGATATCCACTTTACCCATTGTGTGGATATACTATTTCATTACCATTACTCTGCTTAGTGTCTACTCTGCCCGGAGTGGTGGCACTTGTTAGGTGACTATCTTTGGGTCACATAAAATCATTTGAATTGGGAATATTTGTACCATTGTAAATTGATTGTATTGAAAATAGTTATTTGAAACTGTTCTTGTTTTAAAAGGAATATTATAAATAGTTGCTTAAAACCACATAAGTGTGTGCAATCAAATGACTATTATTAAATAAAGATTATCTTGAAAACATATGATATTTGTGTTACAAAGGAATACTTGAAGCCATTCAATTGTGTATATTGTTTTATTATCAGATATAAATACTTGACACCAGAGTTCCCAAAAATTTTTTAAATAAACAATTACGCAAAAATGTAATTATAATGGTATAGTGATCGTAGATTTTAACCTTATACGTATTAATTAATCCTAGACATGTTGAAATGCTCTTAAAATCAGTCAGTTAACTATCCAGGTTGCTCTCTTATCCACATTCTTATATTATCCAGTTTCCTGGATATACTGTTTTTCTACATATCAATACAGCGTTTAGTTTGTTACATCTATTATACATATATGTTTCAGACGCATTCACGTCAATAAATTCCTGTATTCTCAGTTAGATTGGATTTCGAGCGGGAAATCTGCAATTAACCCCATAATAATCCCAGATCAATTTGTATTATAAGAATCATCGCTATTACACACGAATAATTACATAACATTCATTGATATTTAGGCATTTGCATAATGATAGTAATTCTAGCATAGTTTCTGTCATAAACATCGTTTTTTTTAAACTGAAGATTGGAACTTTTGCT
Source organism: Sepioteuthis lessoniana (assembly GCA_963585895.1). NCBI lineage: Eukaryota > Metazoa > Mollusca > Cephalopoda > Myopsida > Loliginidae > Sepioteuthis > Sepioteuthis lessoniana. The sequence continues at coordinate 29,881 of CAUZXS010006096.1, forward strand.
TCTCAGGGAGGTCGAGATGATGGGTGTGGGAATTTTTGATAGATAGAACCCAGAACATGGGTCGACTAAAAGGCGTTCAATTAAGACAAGTATAAATATGTGAAAATATAAATAAACTATATAGAGGAAAGTGTACTGATTTAAGTTGGATTAAAAGATCAAGTATTTAAGAGAATAGAGATAACAAAATACACAGAGAAAAGGGATGACTATAGATGATGCGTGAAATGTTATAGTGAAAGGGAAAAGAGCACAAGATATCAATTAACCAGTGTAGTTTACCTACTTATTACTCGTTAAAAAAGGAAGTGCAGGTAGCGCAACGATTATCTTTGTAAGAAAATAGACTTGTTGAGTTGATTTCAGAACCTGGACAAGGCTGTTTCCCTTTCATTTCGTGTTAATGCTCCATGGATATGCAATGATACTACTCTTCTCTCACTTATATATATATATATATATATATGTGTGTGTGTGTGTGTGTGAGAGAGAGAGAGAGAGAGTGAGTGCCTCAGTCTGTATGTCTATGTATTTGGGAGTTTAGTTGTTTAGTTTTGTGTGTGTGTAAACTGGTGTTTCCTAGAACCTATTGTTTATAAGCAGTCTTCTCCAAAGAAAATCCTGTAAATAATATCTAAAACACCTCCCAATCAGAAATGCATGCCGCATATACTTGTGAATAGATGTGATCTTGAAAGCGTCATTGTAGACTGCTTATAATTATATAAATTTTCCAAGCAACAGTCACTTTTGTAAAGGTCTATCTATGTTAGAGAAAAGCGTCCCAAAGTCACCAACTATACAAGCACTGTAAAGAGTGGGGTTTGAAGTTTAAGAAGATTTTAGATCGAACTTACTTTGTATAACTATGTCAGCTGAATGGCATCAAAGAAATAACAGGAATTAGGTACATATGAAGGCTTCTGATTTAAAAAAGAAGCTGAGAAATTTGCAGATTGGCAGAGAAATTGCAGACTCTTCAGACGGACGGCTAAAAAGAAGGGCTTTGAGGTGAGATTGAAAACAATGGAAAAAACATGAGATATTAATAATACCTGGTCTTTAAAGGAAGCTTTAAAATGAATCGTATCAAATGAACCATTTTTTAATACCATCCGAAGTTTCACATGCTAAATTGATAACGAAAAATTTTATGAGAGAGAATGTTGCGTTTTTTATCATTATTGTTTTCTCCTTCACACATGATTACTAAATGGTTGTCTGCATCTAATGGACTGCGACTGGAAACTTGATGTCTACTGCAATAAATTGCGTCCCAGCGCAATACATCAATTTCAGTTATGTATAGCCCTATAATATAGAGTGTCCCCTATGATATGTGATCGTTTGGTACCACGTAATAAACATTTATTTGTATCCACTGCAGAATAGATCCCCATATTGTTTGTCGCATCTTCTTATATTTTCTTTGCATCAAAAATCAATTCTTTAAAAGAAGATTCTATGAACATATTACAATGTCAATATCTGGACGATTACTTCTGATATATATATATATATATATATATATATATATATATATATAGTTACCTACACATACAGAAATAAAATAACGTAGCGAAATATTGAGATACACCTACGAATTCACATCCGCTTATACAACGCGCTGCGTTTGTAAATTCACCTAAATTCCTACAAACACACATTAATATACAACTATAACCCATACACGCATAGGCACACACTCACACACTTACAACCACACGTAAAAAAATCATCCAAAATACCAACGGTTTTTGACTGCATTGTTTAAATTTTCGATCATTTCCTTTTCTTAACTGCCTGATGATTATTGTTTTGCAAAAAACTCCATGAAACCCCAGGGTCATAGTCTAAATTCCATGAATTAAATATAGATATCTAATATTTATTTATTTATTATTATTATTATTATTATTATTATTATTATTATTATTATTATAGCTCTATCCTAGATATTGAGCACTGTCCATATTATATTGCACTTGGTTCGACATAAACCCACAAAAAAATTTAGTGACAACCAAGCACTGTTATATATATATATATATATATATATATAGTTATCTTGGCAATTTTTATAATGAGTTAATTTTCTTCTAAGTGAAAGATATACAGAAATTTTATTAATTCTTTTATGCAATTAAAACAAGTATAATAATTTATTTCTTATTGATGAGTGATAATTTATTAATAAGTGATAAATCAAAGAGTGATGGAAGCTATCTTAAAGAGGTCCTGGAAGTAACACCTCTGAAAACAGCAGCTTTGATGCCACTTACAACCTATCTTAAAAACCATCCAAGTAAGACGAAGAAGACATGCGGGATACTGTTAGAGAAGTAAGGAGCAACTTATGTGACGTTCTTTTATGGACCCGTCCGAATGGACTTGCCAGGTCGACCAGCAAGAACATTTTTTGAATCAGCTCTCTATGGACATAGGATCTAGTTTGGAGTAGCTGCCGTATGCGACGGATAATAGGGTCGGCTTGGGAAAGGGAGTAAGAGAGAGTTTGTAAAATCTCTGGTTCCAATGTGACTTGATCATGAGGATTATAATTACATATTATTACACTCTAATGCTACTTAAATCGTTGTTTTTTTTACTATATGTAATGAAATAAAATCATTTTTGGACTGCAACGTAATAATCGTTATGGTTAGAATTCAAATGCTTAAACATTTGATGCTAAACAATAACCAAAAGATTCAGTTTCAATTGTATAGCATTCAATGGTGATTTTTACAGGTCAAGGTAGTTATAATAGAGAAAAAATCACTGTCTTTCTCTCTCTCTCTCTCTCTCTCTCTCTCTCTATATATATATATATATATATATATATATATATATATCTGCCTCTTCACATGAGCAGGATGCGACAAGTTTAATAGGTTTAAATCAAGACTTTTCCTTCTCCTAGACTCGTTGCCCAAACAAGGCTGAGGATCAGTCAGTCCTACTATTCACCCATATCTGGAAGGAGAATAATTGAATTCATAGTTTGCCCAAAGATATTAGCGCTCTCTGAAATACAAACAGTCCCTTCCAGGATTTGAACTCGGGTCGTCTTGTTCATTTCCTCAGACGGTAACCATTACACCTCAAACGCTTCCTTCTTTAATCTTAAACACACTTTCTCTCTTTCTGTCTCAATCTCTCTCTCTCTATCTATATATATATATATATATTGACATTGTTTGTATCGTGGTAAGTTGAAAACACATATTCGTGCATGCACACACACATACACACACTCACTCACTCGCTCACAAATAACTTTACCTCGTAAGCGAATAATCTCTATAGATTATTATGTACGATGTTGCGATATTTGCACAAACTTCCAGTTGTTTTATCTTACTGTAATTTTCAGAAATGTACTACATTCGATAAGACTTTTCAAAATGAGAACTGAAACCATATTCACCTGATAGAAGTAGTTTGTAATTATCTTGCAAGTCCATGCGAGAAATAAACCGACTGAATAATTAATTCATATCGATATTCCGAGACGGTTTCCAAATAGATTAGTGACCTGAATAACGCCAGCGAGAAGACTAACTGAAATATTTTGATTTTTACAACCAAAGAAAGAAACACTAATCGAAATTGTAGACATATTTAACTCTTTTCAGTAGCTGGATATCTACGTAACTATCATTTGCTTCACCATTGCTAATGATTGCTGTGAACTGTAAGCCGGTTTCTGATATACTGTTTTCATTGTTTGGTTGTTTGGTTGGTTGGTTGGTTGTTTTTTTGGCAGGTTATTTAATGTCAAATCCATTTTTATGCAAATAATCAATTCTCTTTCAAATATTTCAGTTTAGCGTGAGAGCACAGTTTAATTGTCAAAAAACATTTCTATTTCAAGCTATTCAGGTTATTCAAACAGTTCTCATTCAACCAATTCAGTTTAGTATAAGTATAGATTTTGTTTACAAACAGTTAAATGTCAAAACAGTTCCATATTATACAATTCAGTTTCGCATAAGTATAGTTTCCTTGTCAAAAACAGTTCCATTTCAAACAATTCAGTTTAGCAAAAATACGCAGTTTGAATGCAAGTATACAGTTTAATTGTCAAAAATATTTCTATTGCAAGCTATTCAGTTTAGTCAAACAGTACTAATTCAAACAATTCAGTTTTGTATGAGTACAAAGTTTAGTTCTGTTTAACCTATTAATAGGGCCGTATCTGGTTCAACCACTTCGGGCAAGAGAGGATCTGGGAGCGATGGCAATGAACGGGGGATCCACATTCCCTAAAGTTCCAGCATTACTGGAACCTCACCATCAAAATTTTTAGTGTCATATTCTAGAAACTTTTTCGGGGGTTTTACCCCTCAGCAGAGGTTCAGTCGGTGTATTCTTCTACCCCGCCAACTGGGCCACCCAAGACACTCGTTGTGTGTGTGTGTGTGATGGGGGGCTAGCTTCACTGCAGAGGTGCAATCGATTTATTCTACACTCCCCATTCCCCCCACCCGACTGGGAAGTGCTTCCATTGGTCTCTGTTCATTGTCAGATTTCACGTATTTCACTTTGATTTAAGTCAATATTAGTTGAACATTGTGGCTTACTTATAAATATGGACAAAAGTCTACATACTGTCGCATATTCATGCACCCTTAGAAATAAATATAGGGTATTTCAGAAAATCTTATATCATTTCATATTCTAATTGCATGATTTCAAACGATTTCAAATTTGAACGACAATTGGTCAAGATATTAGATTATGAAATTTTTTTTTCCTGAAACATCGCGTACATCTCAAAAGATCCGACTTTTGTGGACATCCTGTATATATAAGCCTCAAAGTATACAAATGATTCATTAATATTAATCTAATAAACAAGGGAAAATGGTTAATTCATAAGTTTTCTTTTTTTCTTTTTTTTTTAACTTAGAACTTAGAATTTAATAACTGATATTCTAGTTGAGGTTTCGATATTTCTGATTGTGATATAAAGTGTAAGTAAAGTTGGCAACATTAGTCGAGGATAAACCGAAGGATCTCTTTTCAATAGTTACCACACCGAGGTGTTGGGAAGGGTGCTACTACATTCCCTTGATTGCTCCTCTTTACATTTGATCCTTACCTTATAATGCTGAGTGTTAAGCAAGGCGGCAGCAAGTACCATTTTTTGAGTCTTTTGTATGGCTCAACCTTGGATTGACGAACACACAACTCATTAGGCCAATAGTGAAATTAATCTATCTATCTATCTATCTATCTATATATATATATATCTATCTAAGAACTACTTAGGAAACATACTGGTTATTTCAGTAAAACTGAAAATAATTAGATATAAAATATTTCAATTTTTATCGGTGCTACTCTCTGTCTCAATTTTTCAGGGTGTATCACGATTTCGTCATCTATATACCCATCTATTATTCAATCGATCTCTTAATCTACATAGACGGTCATGGAGCTGTTCGTGGTGCAATTGTTACCGTCGTAGTAAAAGTACACGACAACCTGAGTTCACTTCCTTGACAAGGTTCTTTGCATTTCACATCGTACTAATCCTATTTACCAACCCCTCCTCTCGAGCAGGATATGACACAAGGTCAATTTTAAGCGGAGTTTAATAGGTTTGAATTCAGAGTTTTTCCTTCTCCTAGACTAGTTGCCTCATCAAAGCTGAAGAAACCAGTCTGTCCCACTATTTCCCCATAGCTGGAGGGGGAATTACTGGGTTCATACCTTTCCGAAGGGTATTAGTGCTATGGGAAATGCAATCATTCTCGTCCAGGATTTGAACTCGAGTCGCCGTGTCCATTTCCCACGACGGTAACCATTACACCACGGGCATCTCCTTCACATCGTACTAATATCCTATGGAAAAGTATGGATTCAGTTATTTTCCCGCCAGCTATGAGTAAATAGTTGAGTAGATTATACTCTTTAATCTTTGAATGGTATCCGGTCTTGGAGAATGAAAACTCTGAATTCAAACTCCATTTAAAAAAAATGACCTTGTGTCGCATCCTGATCATGTGGTAAGGCTGGGTAGATAAATAGATATATAGATAGAAGAAAGAAACTTTCATTGCAAAGAATGTGCGCATACAGATATTAATGGCGCCTGTACAAGTGCAACAGATTGCATGTTTACTCTGCATTCTGCTTCAGAAAATATGTACACGGCATTTCTCGTGGGGCAGGTTCCTTTTTCAGGTATTTATATACAATGAAATGTTGCTCTCTCAGAATCTATCTGCAATTTCGAAGAGGGACGATTTGATGAGCGGTATGTACGCATTTGCGTGCATTTAATGACAACTGAACACGCTTTTTGAATGCAAGAAAATATGATTAACTGAGAATATAAGCAGGTCAAATGCTACGACGTAGCAAAATATCTATGTCAATGAAATCACTTTCAGTATACACACCTGCTTGCATCTTTTTTAACATTATCTATTCATATCTATGAAAGAGAGAAAACACACACACACACACACACACACACACACACACACATATATATATATATATATATATATATATATATATATATATATATATATATATATATTTCTATATGTATATACGGCGACTATGCGTGATAGATTCTCGTGGTCACCCTAAGGAGCAATAGATGAAGTCTACATCTTTTGATCCAAGACAAACGCTCATCAATTCTCCTTGTCTTTGGTTGGACATACTTTTTTCCCTTCAATTCTGATGAATAATCATTTTTACTCATTAGCTTTTATAGTTTTGTGTTATTTTCGTGTCTTGAATTGTGGATTGAGATGAATTTTGCTAATGTACTATAATTTTTCAATAATATTCACAACAATATCACAATATTTTTCCCAATGATGATACAATAATATTCATAACAATTTTACACCGAGAAAAAGAATAACGTGGTTACTTATATAAGCCCTAAAAAACAAACGGAATCCTTTGACACTAACAAATAGATTTCTCGTTGAAATAGTAGAAATAATTATTATAAAACTCAAATGAGGCTTTTTACACCCACTTTTTAAAGAATATAATTATGTCTCTTCTTAACAGCTACATTTCGTCTGCGAATAAGATTTTCTTCTGTTTATTAAGATGAAATATATATACCTATATATATATATATATATATATATATATATATACAAAGAAACTCCAATAGGTCTCTAGACTTTTTTTGTACAAGCATTTAAAATTGTCATAGACTCTTGAAAATTCAGTATATCATTGGTACACATCTTATGAGATGACTGACTAATTTTTAAGATTTTAGATTCAAAAGAACAGCTACAGCAAGAATTGCAATATACCCTACTAAAGCCAGATTGTCACAGCTGGTGAATTTCAAAAATGCAATCTGGACGTGAGGACACTTTACAAGAACGATTTGCATAAAATTGTGTTTTAAACTTGGGAAAATGCCACAGAAACGTATGGAATGCTTCAGACTGCTTTTGGGGCATCTTGCATGAATCGAGCATCAGTGTGTGAGTGGTATAAGCGATTCAAGGAAGGCAGGGTGTCTCTGAGGGATGATGAAAGGTGTGGGAGGAGTAAAGAAGTCAATACACGAGAGTTGATTGCCCAAAGGGTTAGGGTTAGGGTTATGGTTAGGATTACGATGTTGGGGTTTTAAGTGAGTTAAAAGAATAGATAGGGAAGAGGCCAGCAGTCTTCAAAGCAGGTCAGTGGCATTTCCACCGGGACAATGAACCAGTCCACAACTCCATCCTTGTCACAGATTATTTGACCAAGATGGGCATCAAGACAGTTCTTCAGGCTCCCTATAGTCCAGACCTTGCTCCTTGTGACTTTTGCTAATTCCCTTAGCTCAGAGGCTCTCGTTTGAGACAATTGAGGAGATGAGAGAGGCTTTGACGAAGGTCATTGACACGCTCACACAAAAGGACTTCCATGGGGCCTTCCAGAATTTGTAGGAACGGTACATGTACATTGCAGCTGGAGGAGATTACTTCAAAGGGGACTAGAGTTTCATGTGTGTACTATCAATAAAAATGGCCATGAAAAAAGTCTGGAAACATTTTTAATGATCCTCGTATGCATAATCCAGGGAAAGGAGTAGTGCCCCTCTCATACTCCTCAGTGTAATAGCTACTGAAAATGGAGCCTTAGGGTCACCCTCGACATATGTCGACAACTTTATATATATATATATATATATATATATATATATCGAATAATTTCGGCTTGATGTTATATATATATATATATATATATGTATATGTACAACGTCGAGCCGAAATTATTCGATTCCCATGTAAATGTCATTGGTGCTGCTGTGTGTTAGTGAATGTGTGTATGTCGTTGTGTGATCTGTCTTGCAGTAAATTCCACGGATTGGTAGATATCGAATATTCTAGTGGTAACAAAGACCGGCACTTATTGAGTGTCAAAGACTTTTGTTTCGAAAAATACGATAGATAAACTGAAAATATCGTATTGTTTTTTGTAGAAAAATCTGCTGTCATGTATCATCTAAGCAAGAATGCATGGCCACTGAAAAATAATAAAATGTATTCAAAAGAATTGTTCCTTCACGCTAAAATTCTTTTATTCTGAATTTGATATAGAATAAATCATGATAAACTTTGTAACACTGTGTAGCAAGTACACCATCCCGACCCCAATATATAAATATATATATATATATATATATATATATATATATATATATATATATATAATTAGTCTAAATTTCTGAGTGATGTTTGATAATTTTTATCTCTTAGAGTATTCAGATTATTGTTTATATCTACCTTGTTATATTTATTACGTTTCGACCGATGCTCTACAAATGAATTAACTCCTCGGTAGCTGTTAACCGTATACGTGTAAATAAAACAAATTAGATACATGTGCTTTAAACTCCCTTTGCTTACCTTATTTAACCAATCCCTCCGCTCTGGCAGGATATGACACACGGTCAATTGTTAAGCGGAGTTTAACAGGTTTGAATTCAGAGTTTTCCTTCTCCGAGACTAGTTGCCTCACCAAGTCTGAAGAACTTTGTCTGCCCTACTATTTACCCATGGCTGGAGGGAGAATGATAGGATTTCCCAAGGGTATTAGTGCTATATGAAATGCAATCAGTCTTGTCTACGATTTGAACTCGTGTCGCCGCGTCCATTTCCTACGACGATAAACATTACTCCACGGGCACCTCCGAACTCCCTGTGCTTACGCTGCGTTTATTGATGCATGCAAGGTAAGTTATCCGGCTGACTTTAGGCCAGCCGAGTTTCCATCCGAGTTTCGAGCACTTCACGTGTCTAGACACACTGAAAAGTTGTGATTCAGCAAAACGCTTAGTGCATGATTATATATATATATATATATATATATATATATATGTATGAAATGATTGAACTTATATATATATATATATATATATATATATATATATATATATATGAAATGATTGAACTTCTATATATATATATATATATATGTATGAAATTATTGAACTTCTATATATATATATATATATATATGAAATGATTGAACTTCTATATATATATATATATATATATGAAATGATTGAACTTCTATATATATATATATATATATATATGTATGAAATGATTGAAGGCTCATGTCAACTTCTTAAACTGATGTTCTTGTTTAAAGCCTCTCTAATTTTACTCATCTGACTTGCCTAGAAGCACGAGTAAATAAATAATAAACTGAGACTGATAAAAAGCTTTTTCTTACCCCGAATAATTGCTATAAGTTTTAAGAAAATGCACATTTAAATGACATTGGATTAGATCATTTTCTCTCGTTCTTACGTAAAAAAGACATTTGTCGCGTCCTTAAATATCTATTACCTTTTTATCTGCCTATCCCTTGACGTCGTGAAATCATAAAGCTGAATCTACTCATTAAAACTGCGAGTAAACATACTTTCGATCGCTTTTAAGTAGAAAAAATGTATTACCTACTTATTTGATCATTTGATCACCAGATGGTGTAAAAGCATACCATTAATTGACTGCACTTGGCATTTCGTATAACTTAATAGAGCCTTCTTTTAGTCGTTTTGACCAGGCAACCATAGAGCCATATCGGCCTCGTAAAGATGATTGCAGATTCTGAGACCTGGAATTAAAAATTGGCGTAGCGATTTGTGACGCAGTTCTGGTATTTTTATTATTTCCCCATGATTGTGAACGACTTAAATTGTATCCACTTTTGGTGACAGCATGGGATTAATGCACGTTCGCTGTAAATACCTTTCTTGTGCCTCATTGACCTGAACATGATGTTTAGTTAGTAATCAACAAGCTGATAACCCCTAGTTCCTCTTGAAACGTCTTTTTTGCGTTATCATATTTACCACCACCTCCGCTCGGGCAGGATATGACACAATGTCAATTTTTAAGCGGAGTTTAACAGGTTTGAATTCAGAGTTTTCCTTCTCCTAGACTAGTTGCCTCACCAAGGCTCAAGAACTTCTATTCCCCCATAGCTGAAGGGAGAATGATAGGATTCATACCTTTCCCAAGGGTATTAGTGCTATGTGAAATGCAATCATTCTCGTCCAGGATTTGAACTCGTGTCGCAGTGTCCATTTCCTAGGACGATAACCATTACACATCGCACACCTCCAACGCCTAATTTGCGTTATAATCTAATTTTTCTTGCTGTCTGAGAGTAAGTATTGACCTATCTCATTCACCACTAAAAGGTATGACACAAGATCAATTCTGAAACAGAAAAAACCTGGTCTGAATTCAGAAGTTTCCTGCTTCTAGACTGATTTCCTCTTCAAAACTAAAGAACGCAGTCTGCTCTACTATTTATCCATAGTTTGTTTGGCGGCAGAAGATTATTAATGTCTTTCTCAACGGCATTTGCGCGAAATCGAAGCGCAAAACACTTTGTCCAGGATTTGAACTGAGTTGGCCGATTTCTCTTGTTATAATTTAGATTGGTAGAGAATAATAAATAAATAAATAAATAAATAAATAACTTTTTCCGCCCAATATAATTAGGGAGAAATTATCACAGGTCATTAACTCTTATTTAGATTTGATCATATTTGTCAATTGCGGCCTTGTGTCAAACCGTCATTGATAGCAAAGTGCCGATGTTAATTCTTACTAAATGGGATTCAACAATTCCCATTAATCTAAACTTAGTGAATATCAATAACACTGTGGGTGTTGATCAATGTATTTGCATCACTGTAAAATTATCTTGGTATTCTGCAGATAATCTGAACATTTCTACGCTCTTATGAGTGCTTTCTCTGGTCCATTGACTTAGTTTGGTCGTGAAAGTGCTACTCATGAAGTATGGCTTGAACAGGAAGAGATTATTTGGTTTAGTTGTGTTTTATAGGATATAAACCATTTTTCGTTATTTTATGCAAAATCCTGTTTTTACACATATATTTAATATATGATCTGTAAACACATTTTGTAGATACACAAAGTTTAATGACAGTTCTATTTCTGAGTAGTCAATTTAGCATAAATCAACAAAGTTAAATGGTTCCAAGTATTGCTATGGATCGCTAACAATTCCATTAAGCATCAGTCGTGTGTTTACACACATGCAATGATCAAACAGTTCTATTTTAAACAATTCAACTCAGCATAAGTCATTTGTTTGCACACAATTTAATTGTCAAACTGTTATATTTGACCAATAGATAGGGCCCATTCTGTTGCTACCATAGAGGATCAGGGAATGATGGCAATGAAAGGGTACCCCACATTCCCTAAAGGTCCAGCATTTTAGGAGCCTCACATTCAAATGGTTTAATGTCATATCAAGAACACTCGTTGGATGGTGGTCCTACTTCTTTGCAGAGGTATATTCGGTGTATTCTACAGCCCCAGCCAACTGAGTTGGGAAGAAAAGAGTGAACGCTTGATCCATCCTCGCCTACACCTGCTTTGAAATAACTTTTTCTTCTAGATAAAATGCCATAAACAGTTTCTCTGCTTTTCTTCCATCAATGGATGGAGAATAGTTGGATACATATCTTTACCAAAAGAATTAACATTGTGATAAACCCAAACACTTTTGTTCAGGATTTGATTGGTTGTTTGCGGGATTTTTTGTAGCATATCAACATTTATGGGTTATTTTATACTAAGTGATGTGCCATCATCATCATCATGTCGTGCCGCTAGCACGGATATCCCTGACTCTCTCTCGCCACTTCTCGCTATTGTTCATTTCGTCCTGCAGGTCTTCAGGGCCACATCCCGAATCCTCACATAGCTGCTGTATGTATGTTCGAGCTGGTCGTATTGTGTTTTTCTCGGCCATATGTGGGGGTCCATAGGAGTACATCTCTTATGAGCTCGTCCCTGCTTCTCCATCAGTGTCCTGCATGTCTGGTTCGTCTAACTTGGATAGTTTTCGAGATGGGAGGCAGGTGGCTGTATACTTGGTGCCTTGTGGGGTGTTGCCGCCAGGACTTGTTCAATAGTGCTCGCAACATTCTTATTAAAATGATGTGTACATATATATATATATATATATATATATATATATATATTATATGATTTGCAAGAGAATAGCATGTAGGTTCCCTTTGGATTTTTCTAAGCTTTTTGCTTTGACGTGGCAAAAGGCTGAATGCATGGGACACTCCATGAGACATGTGAAGATGTGCTACTCCAACTTGCTAACCACACAAGGCACCCTGTTTGTGGGTAATTTTATTTCAAAACGAGTTGCTGGAGATTATTTATTTGTAAACAGTTAAATCGATTTATGTATTGCTATTTAACATTAATAATTCTAGTAAATATTAATAATTTGTTTTCACATAGGTAAATGCTGTTTAACATTGGTTGGTCTCTTTGTTTAATGGAATATCAACCTTTGTATGTTATTCAATGCCAAAGCAATTCTTCTCTAGAAGAACAGTCGTGATACTATTTTACTCATAGCTGGAAGGATAAGGGGGTTCATACCTTTCCCAAGTGAACATAATAGTGCGACTGGAGTACGAACTCGCTTACAACGATTCCGAAGTCCGTCACTGTAACCATTACACCACGATGACACCCCCTGTTTAACATTGGTAATTCTATCTATCAATTATTTTTGCATAATACAAATAATTTGCATGCAGCTTTATGGCTTCAATTAATTAACAACAACCATTTGTTAATAACTGATCAATTTAATTTGACCCATAGGTTGGGGCCTAACTGATACCACCAATCCAGATCAGAGTCGGTCTGGGAGTAATTACAATAAAGAAGTACGCCGGATCTCCCAAAGCTCAAAGACTGGAGCCTGACTATCAGAATGAGGTAAATGTTATATCCAGGACATTCGTTTATGGGGTCTTACTCATTTGCAGATGTGCAGTCGGTATATTCTTCAGTCCCAGCCAACAGGGCGGCGTTCAGGATATGAACTGAGGTAGCTGAATTCAACGATAACTGTTACGCCACTGGCGCTTCAATAAAATGTCTAGAAATAAACCAAAAATACCTTAATATAGAATTAATATTTACATGGATTAAATACGCAGTCAGGTATAATTAAATCAGCATTCATTACCAAAAAGATATCTTTCTACACACCAATAACCGTTTTATCTTAAGTGAAAATGATTATACATTTTGAAGTCTTACTGTCTCTTTCTCTCCCTTTCTCTTTTCGTCTACCAGTCTGTCTACAGAAAGATTATTTCTTAATAGTTATTAAATTAAAAAAAAGGAAAACGGGGGCAAATCTAAAGCCTGATGTGGAGCCAATGTAACACCATCGTTAATGTTTTTTGGGGGTGATCGTTATCATCTACAACAGTATATAAATCTGAGAGCTGATATTAAACCATGTCTTCCAAAGGAATTTTTATTGGAGATTATTAAGCAACTAATTCTTGAGGGCGGAATGTGTCTACTATTAATTCCTGCTCTGAGAAATTATTTTCTTTCTTCTGTATGAATAACAACTTGAGGCAATGAGAACACTCGATGCACAATCATACAATTAACTATTTATGAATAAATGTTGGTAAAAAAGAAAAAATATGCATTTTAAAATGTCGTATGCGTATGTTTGACTATATGTGTGTGTGTAAGAGTATGGTCATGCATACACTGAAGCATGTGAGTTGATTAGAGCGCATGCACACATTAGAGAATATCCGGTTTTATCTTATATGCATACAGGATAGTATGTATATACGTTTATTGTATATGTATCTACACAGATATTCACATGTATAGGTGTGTGTGTGTGTGTGGTCTAGAAGTTAAAAAAATCAGTGTTGTAGGAAAAGACCACTCGGAACTGAAAAAACTGTTTTCAAGTGTTTCTCGGTAACATAATCATTTTCTTGCTTTGTTTTTAATGGCATATCAATCATCGTAGGTTATTTTATGCCGATGACATCTTCTTAAAATAGTTGTGATACGATTTAACACGTAGTTGGAGGAACATAAGTTGGCTTCTACCATTCCCAAGTGATTTATTTCGAAAGTTAATGCAACGGAGCGATTGGAGCTCAGGCTAGCTTACTTCGAGTCTGCAGTACAACAATTTATATCAACGCCACAGGGATGCTGCCGGTAACATTATTAGGAGCATAACTCCTTATTTGATATCAGAATGTGAGAAACTGGACTTACTCCTTTTGTTTAAACTATAAATTAAAGGATCTGAAAACTTTGACCGTGATATATATATATATATATATATACAGAGAGAGAGAGAGAGAGAAAGAGAGAGAGACAGAGAGAGAGAGAGAGAGAGAGGAATTGCAGATGAGGAAAATCCAATAAAATGTGAAAAAAATTAGAGAAAGAGGGGATAAACCAAAGCACAGACAATGGATTCAATTAATATTTTGTCTTTATTTCATCAACGACTCCAACAGAAGAAATAAGGACGAAATATTGATTGAATCTGTTACCCGTGTTTCCGTTTATCCAGTTTTCAACCTACTTTAAATATATATATATATATATATATATATATATATATATATATATATATATATATATAATCAATGCCAATCAATATATATATATATATATATATATATATATACAAACCCTTCTGAAGAAATAAGAACCTATCTCATCTTTAACTGAATTGATTGGCATTAAGTTGATGGATTGGCTAATGTATATATATATATATATATATATATATATATATATATATGTGTGTGTGTGTGTGTGTGTGTGTGTGTGTGTGTGTGTGTGTGTGTGTGTGTGTGTGTGTGTGACCCTCCACTCGAGTAGGATGCGACACTGTGTCAATTTTAAGCGGGGTTTAACAAGTTGAAATCAGAGTTTTATTTCTTCTAGACCGGTTGCCCTATCATGATTAAAGAGCCCAGTGTGCTCAAATATTTAGCAATAGCTGAAAGGGAGAATAACTTGTTTCTTAGATTTCACAATGCGATTAGCTTAATCTTAAATGCAAATAGCCTTGTCTAGGTGTTGTACTCCTGACGCCATGTATATTTCTTACCACAGTGACCATTTCAACACGAACGCCACCATACGAATATATATATATAACAGGTAAGTATATGCTTATAACAATTAAGCTAGAAAAAAAAACGTTGAGGATTAGTGGCAAAGTCGGTAAAGTGTTCACCGATGAACGGGAGACGGGGGTTCAATCGCAGGTCGATTCATAACAAAGATTCAGAAAATGGTACTATATGTCTCCTTGTTTAACATTCAGAATTATAAGGTAGGGATCCAGGGTAATAGTAGAGCAATCCAGCGTAAGATGTAGCACAACCCTTACATATCGGTGTAGTAACGAATGAAAAGGGAGGCTTCAGATCACCTTCAACTACAATCACCAACTTATATATATATATATATATATATATATATATATATATATATATATATATATATATATATATTGCCTACTTTTTAACGGTAGACTTCTAAGCTCAAGAGTCTGTTACATTTTGTTTAAATTAAAGAACAAATTTTATTTGTCTGTAAAGTAAATCATCTAAGCAACAGATTTCTTCATAATATATCATAAAGGGTCGATCGATCAATCAATAAATAGATTGATCAAATTACTCAATTATATGTCATTACCGACGAGAAAATTCATGAAACGTAGTGAGATGAAAGTGAAAATTTTTATTCAAAATTGAAGAAAAAATATTACAATGAAAAAATTAAAGCGCTGCCTAAATACGTCACAATTGATGGGTTAGATATTCTTAATTTATATATTTAAATATATATGCCAATTTTGGCCAATGTTATTTTTGATGTTGAATTTTAATGTATTAGTTCGATAGGTTTCCTAAAATACACGTTTGGGAAGATAATCTACTCATTCACTTAGAGTATAATATTCCGCTTAGCACTATGCACTTTAGAACCTTACTTTCTTGCCCGGGCAACGCTAGATGTATCTGTTAATTTACCTCTACACATACGTATCTGTTAACATACATACATACATACATGTGAATACACCTTCCCATATACACACACACACACACACACACATATATATATATATATATATATATATATATATATATATAAACATCAGCGGTTAAGATTATCGATAAGATTTAGTTACAGGCTTCTGGTGTCAAAAGCCAACTTTAAATTGACCTTTGCAAATTTGAGTCAGTGCGTATATACAAATAGATGAACTTAGTGGTTATGAATGAACCCACATTAAAAGCTGTCGAGAAATAAAGACAAACCGACAAGGTTCTTTCAATTCATAAATTTACGCATATAACCGCAAATCTCTTTAAAACACAACTCTTCCAATATTATACGATCTACGTTTGCACAATGTTTGTTATATATATTAGTATATATTTGTAGACTTGTATTTCTCTTCCCCTTCCTCCCTACAAATCTATCTATCTACCTGTAGACGCGTCTATGATATAAATATGAATGTATTGGCTTCTTTAGAGTACTTATAAGTATTTTAATGCCTATGCTATCCGGCTTTTCTTGTTTACTTTCAATGATGTCTAATTACACAGAAAAACAAACGCGAATAAAAACATCAATAATAAAACACGACAAAAACAAGCAATCAATTTTTTCAGTAGCTATGAAAAGGAATTGTTAATTCCCAAACCTAATTCGAGATTTGGTTTCTTTAATGGCATATCAACCTTTGTAGGTTATTTAATGCCAAAGCTATTTCCCTAGAAGTACAGTAGTGGTACTATTTAACCCATAGCTGGGAGGATAAGGGGGTTCTTACCTTTCCCAAGGGTATTTGCCCGAAAGTAAGCGTAATAGCGCGACTGGAGTACGAACTCACGTACTAAGATTCCGCAGTCCGTCACTGTAATCATTACACCACGTGGATACCCCCTAAACCTAATTAAAGTCCCCGTATAGAATTCTACGGGATAAAATTTAGCAATTTCATCACTTTTTTTAAGTTACACACATTTAGATCTCATATACTTAATGTTACTCTTAATGCAATATTATATTGTATATCGTCTAACTGGAAAGCAAACTGGGATACTCAAACTCATTAACGAGATTATTATATCAAATTATTATATCTCCTTTTTACTTCATAGTCATCATATAACATCGGTTTCAAAAAATAAGAATTTTGATTAGAAGAAAAGTATCTTTTTAAGAAATAGAATATTTACTTTAAATATATTCAACTTATTTAAAATGCTCTCCCGCTTTTGGAAAGTGCAGATCCTCTGCACACAAACAAGCCGTTATTACCCATAATATTTGGGTTGAAGTACCCTAAGTATCAACTTTCTACCATCTCGAAACATATAGGTGGATTCTTTTTCCAGAAAAAAATTGACATTTTGTCGCATCCAGTTCGTGAAAGAAGAGTTAAGGAAATACATATATAGGTCTCTGTATATTTGTGCCTGATCTGACAATTGGATTTCGCGGCCTATTGAGTTCAATCATCGTTCTTGAAAGACGAGCTACCTGAGTATGGGGTTTGATTGGTTAGTTGTTTGGTTGTTTGTGTTTTATGGCATATCAACCTTTGCAGGTTATTTAACGCCAAATTCTGTCTATATGTATACAAAGCAGGATTTCACTTGTTTGTATATGATTAATCAGTTTTAATTCGTCATATTTTTTCGTACAACCCTGTTTCTCGCAAGAAGGACAGGACGTTATCTATTTTGATGTTTTCGAACAATTTGGTTAAACTAGTCACTTTGAAAAAATCACTTTCTGATGACAGCGAAAGCTCTGCATTCTATAAGAATGTGTTTAACTGTGCAAGTTGTCTGAGATGTCAAACACTGTGGTTGTGGTTCCTGTTTCAGTATGAAAGCGTGAGTAAGCCTTGTATGACCAATGCGCAGTCGGGATATAACGACTTGTTCTCTTCTCGATGCTCTTAAAGCTGGTCTCCATTCTCCCAAAGTGAGCTGAATTTGGAAGAGTTTATTATTGATGTTCATTTCCCATCATTGTTGCCATATCTTAAGGAATTTACTGATTATCGGTTTCAAATTGGTATATGGAATGGAGATAGCTTTAGGGCTTAGATCTATGGGATTTGAGATTCGTTTTAATATCCTTAATTCTTACATCACACTATATTTTTAAAAAATATCTAATGTTTTGAGTGTCTTTATTTTCTCTAAAGAAATTTTGTGTGAATCTACTGTTGAATATTTTTTTCGTTTATTTGTTAGAAGAAATAAGCTAATGTAAAGAATGGTTGATTTGATTGCCCTATCGAATAACGCAAAATTCAAATAACTATCAAAGTTTGTATTCTGTTGTATTTTGTAGTATTCTCCTGATGTAATTTTTTTTCTCGGTTAAAAATTAAGAAAGATGATTTTAATCGCTGAGGAGCAGACATTTGTTTTTTCTTTGAAATATCAGTACGATGTACTATTCCTAATTCAATATTTTCCTCCATTTAGCGGGTACTGTACAATCTAGACTTGATGGGAAACAAATCTGAAAGAAGGACAGTTAACTTCAAAAGCAGTTACCAGTTTCATTTTTAAGCCCGAAGGAAAAAGTTAAGATGTTTAATATATAAGATAGAATTAACAATTCCATAGAAACGAAAAAAACAAAACAAAACAAAACAAAATAGAATAAAAAAAAGCAAACATAGAAAAAAAAAACGATAGTCTCGAGGGTTTCTGACTTAGAGACACAATGATGCTTTCTTTTGTACTTAGATTTTGTAATACCAGGAACAACTCAGTAGAATCTTAATAATAGTGTATTTTCATTTCACATTCTCTAGACTGATTTTTATTCATACAGCTGTTGTTTTTAACAAGTCGTTTTAAAATTAGTATCTTCTTTTCCATGATTGATCGTGCAGCAAAAATTGTCACCAATTACTACTGTCTGACGTCAGCATGTGTATACAGGAAAACATGCAAAGAAGTAATATTCGGTATGTTCTTTTGTTTTGGCGACGAGCCACATGAACTCTGAGACCATTTATCATTTTACTTTCTCTTGAGTTGCTTCAGATAAATCTACAGATAAAATTAGTGTTGTCAATAACTGGTTCACTGCATCTTCCAGAGAGAACAGACAGTTATCAGCCCATGTAATAGGAATGTTTCGTAAACAAACCAAAAATACTTGAAAATTATAAGCATAACTTTCTCTTGCATTCAGGGATATTGTTATTTAAGACTGTCGCTTCCATTTTTTATATTTCGTCTCTTTAGGGTGTGTAATAATAGCATTTGTGAAACACAAAACATTTTTGAAACATATTATTGATTCATAAACCACATCTTTCTTCTTCAACTAGCAATGTAATAAACAGCGTCATCTTTATACGTCTTTGGAGATCGGTGATCATCGTCTTGGTTGTGGAACCGGCTAAATTACAGCCCAGATATATTTAGTATATGGCTGTAAATATGTCATTTTGTTTAGAATTTTAGTAAGAAGGAAAATGTAATATAGGTTTCGTTGATTGTCGTGGGAGACTGATTATAGTGTGGACGTTTGTCTTGCGATAGGGAGAAAAAGAAATAAAACATTGGAGTGAGTCTATGCTGGTCGGAGAAAATCCAATCAGCAATACAACTATTCATTTTAGCATGGAATTTCATAGTCAATTTTTTAGCTTTTAATTTGATTATAATATATAGGTGAGTGGTGTCTACGTGAGTTCAAGTAATGACCGAAGCAGTTCGTATTTCAAGTAGCCCAAATATATTTGTGAAAGATACAAAGCCAATTACTCTTCCTCGAGGTATGGGTAGATATTAGGGTTAACTCATTTTTTTAATCTACGTAGGGTAACCGGTCTATGAGAAGGAAAACTCTGAATGTAAAAACAGACCTGAGTAGCATCATCACGACTATACCAGATTACAGGATAAGTTAAGCGAGTGGTGAAAGGCAATGAATAAATGAGTGATAAAAAGCCAGCTACCGACTAAAACAGAGTTTAACATCTCTTCAACTGGGTTGTCTGTAACATGATATTCTTGATCTAGCAATCTGTGACTGGTCATTCAGAGTTCATCATATGAAATGAAGGCGAATGTAGGGGTGGCGTATTCTGTGAACCTCGATATATATATATATATATATATATATATATATATATATATATATATATATATATATATATATATATATCACAGATTTCGGGATTAGGTGTCTTTATCCTTTATTGATAATTGGGGTGCGAGAAGACGAGCAATGAAAGGGCCAAACACTTGAAAATGATCTGTTGTTGTGCTTTACCCTTCCATATCGTCACTGCCTATGCTGCAATATACTCAGTGTTAATTTGCATGTTATAATGTATTGCATATTACCACACCGGAAACAAAACTTTATCATTCAATGCCAGGAAATACAGTGTTAAACCAAATTCTCTTAAACCGTACTTACATTTAATCTGCGTGCTTATGCTAAACTGAATTCTTTAAAATGGAACTGTTCTTGACATTAAAACTGTTCTTACACAAAACTGAATTGTTATATATAGAACTGTTTTGAAATTTAACTGTGTAAAAAAAATCTGTACTTACGCTAAACTGAATTAGCTGAATTAGAACTGTTTGAATAAACTGAATAGTCTGAAATAGATATGTTTTTGACAATTAAACTGTGTACACATGCTAGACTGAATTATATGAAATAGTACTGACTATTTGGCGTTAAATAACCCACAAAGGTTGATATGCCATAAAACCCAACCAACCAACCAACTAACCAACCAAATTCTCTTATTTGTTTAGGAATCAAGGTAAGACACTCGTACAGTTTGTTAATCACATAGAGAGCTTTCTACTATTTGGATTTGGGAGAATCTTAAATGAGTTAATATATATGGGATTCATTTCTGCCGTTTCACAATGGTGTTACAGGTCATATTTCCTATCTTGAGAATCCTAAGTTATATAATATATGAAAGTAAGAGATTTTCGAGTCTTATTGCGGTATTTTTCTTTCACTGTTAAATCAGTGTTTCTTCCAATTGATTTTGTTGTAAAATTATTTCTTCCAACAACTTAATATTAAATGCTATTGGTTTGCTTGGGTTTTATAGTATATCAACACTTATAGGTTATTTAATGCTAAATTCCGTTAACACACACACACATATATATATATATATGTGTGTGTGTGTGTGTGTGTGTGTGTGTGTGTGTGTGTGTGTGTGTGTGTGTGTGTGTGTGTGTGTGTGTGATGTAAAGGATTTGCAGGCAAATAGTCTGTAGGCAAGGATATTTTCAAATATGTCCGAGATCATTTGTTTGCACACTGTTAAATAGTTTCAAGTATTGCTATATAACACTAATAATTCTCTTTCATATTAATCATTTATAGGCACACGCTTGTTTCCCGTATTTCTCACATTAGTAGTTTGATTTACTGACAGTTAAATGGCTTCAATCGCCATCATTCAACACTAATAATTCTATTTAGCTCTATTCAGTTCTTTACACAAAGTCAAATGGTTCCAAGTATTGCTATGCACTATCAATAACTTTGATTTACATAAATAGTTAAAGTGTTTTAAGTATTGCTATTCAACATTACTCATTCGTTTGGACGCTATGAAATGGCTCCAAATATTACTATCTATCACTAATAATTCAATTAGACAATCAATTGTTTAAACAGAGTTAAATATCAAGCAGTTCTATTTCCATCAATTCAACTTAATATAAACCATTTGCTTCCATATAGATTAAAGATCAAAGAGTTCTACTTGAAAATAAATAGGATTCTGTCGAGTGATATCACTCTGAGCCAAAATGGAGCTTGGAGCAATGTCAACGAAGTGGTACTCCACATTCCTGAGAGCTCCAAAACTGGAGCCTCACCATCAGATTATTTAATAGCAATACGTGTAACCACATTACTGTGAGCATAGAAAGGATTAATTTTGAATAGAATTTGTGTACGAAAACAATAAGTGAAAGTATTTAACAGTATAGAAACAAAAGCCATTCTAGTGTGCAAACAAATTAGATCTCATTTAAAAATCAATTTACTTATATTCAAGTCATATATGTATATTTATTTAAATGTGTGCGAACAAATGACATCTTAAATGGTTACTGTGACGTTGCAATACTTGAAATCATTTAACTGTTTGCAATGTAATGATTAATAGTAAATGGAATTATTAATTTTAAATAGACATACTTGAAAACATTCAACTGAGTGCAAGAAAAAAGAGCTCAGGCTGATTTAAAAGTTTGATGAATAATGTTTTTACAAATCATATGGATTTAATATATATTTATAAACAGGATCTGGCCTTAAATAACAGGATCTGGCCTTAAATAACCAACAATGGCTGTAAAACCTAACCAACCAACTAATTAACCAACTAAAATATATAGAGTCCAGTGTTTCAAATGTGATAATTTGACAATTGTGTCGAAATTAAGACCTCGAAACCCTTTAGACGTTAAGCAAATATTTCGACCCAGTATCTAGTGCATTCTTTTTTCCGAAAACTGTAGGTTCTAACACGTTCTCGGCTTACTGGGATTGTCCCTAAAGATCTGCCCCCCCCCATATTCGTGTTTTCTTGATACACAAATATGTAGGCCAGTATTTACGTTATGGTGAGACAGAGAGGTTGAAAATTAACCAAAACATAAACACAACATCATCAGCCAACACACTGGTCTGACATACCAATAATCAAATTGCCCAGTCGGCTGGAGCTGTAGAATACACCGACTGCTTCTCTGCAGAGGGGTAAGACCCACCCCCAATGGGTGACCTGGATATGACACTAAACAATCTGATGGTGAGGTTCCAGCAGTGCTGGAGCTTTGGGGAATGCAGAGTACCCCTTCATTGCCATCGCTCCCAGGTCCACTCTGACCCGGAGTGGTAGCACCTGAAAGGGTCCTATCTATGGGTTAAATAGGAAAAACAGCATACTTATGCTAAAATGAATTGTTTGAGTAAACTGAATAGCTTGAAATAGAAATGTTTTTAACAATTAAACCGTACTAACTTTAAAACTGCGTGCTTATGCTTAACTGAATTACTTGAAATAGAACTGGTTTTCGACATTGAATCTGTATTTACACTTAACTGAATTGTTACATATAACTGCTTGAATCGTTTGAAATGGACATGTTTTTGACGATTAAACTGTGTACTCATGCTAAACTGAATTGTTTTAAATAGAACAGATTATTTACATAAAAATGGATTTGGCGTTAAATAACCTACAAAGGTTGATATGTCACAAACCCAACAAACCAACCTACCAACCAATAATAAAAATTAGCGGATCCCAATCGAAGCCCACTGTGACTCCAAATAAGAACAAACCTTAAACATAATGTTGCCTACAAATCAGTGGACACTGATACCAATTAATAAATCAGACACAATTTTTCACAATAAGAATGAGAAATGGCTTCATTAGTCAAATATTTTCCTTTTACCAATTTGACTTGGTGATTCATTTATATATATATATATATATATATATATATATATATATATATATATAGAGAGAGAGAGAGAGAGAGAGAGAGATCCCAGCTTCGGGAATTTAGCCTGTCTAGCCACACTGAAGTGTTGTCATACAACGAAACAGTTTGTCTGGGGATGACAATATATATATATATATATATATATATATATATATATATATATATATATAAACTGTCGACATCTCTTGACCAATTCAGAAATTTCTTGTTTCTTCTGAGAAAGAATAGGCGGTTGCATCTTTCTTAATGTTTTTTTGTTATAAGTATTTTTTAGAATAATCTGTCCCTTATCTTTTGTTTCCCGGGCGTCACAGGGTATCGGTAATACTTATATGCTGCAGAGTTGGTTTCTTACATTCCAAAAATTATCTGAAATGCAATATATCAATAGATTTCTTTTTCCTTTTTATAATCGATAACATCATTATTTTCTCGACTGCCCTTTCAATAATGTTTATTTTCGATGCAACGAATACAATGCTGGTTTTTCGTTATTCGGTTGTTTTTTAATGGTATATTATTATTCGTGGGTTTGTTAATGTCAAACTTGTTATTTTCATCATACTATCTAAATCCTAGTAGTGGAGATAATGTAGTTCATAGCTTTCCCATGGTAGTGAGTTCGAGTCTCATTGGGTGCCCCTTTCATATGGCCTTGTGCCACATCTGAGCAAAAAGCTTAGTAAATTTCCATAGCTTTCCCATGGTATTAGAACGAACGTAAATATAATAGCACAACTGAGGTTCGAACTTTCTGCGAGGGCGTAGTCAATCACATTAGCCGTTGCGCCATGAAGATTATCCATAGAATGCTCGGGATATACCAAGTGCTAGAAGGAAAATATTAAGCGTGGACCTGAAGAATATTTGATTAGTTAACGTAGAATGATTATTTTTCCCTAAATCCGGTTTTCCATATAAACGATAGACGTAATATTTTAATATAAAAATATCAATTTAATTTGCCCTTCATTTCTATTCCCTTTTCTTGTATCAAAAATTAATTTCTTTTAAGTTTCCGTTTCCAGCTGAAGATAAACTCGGTAGACGTAAGAAGCGCTTCATACAACTAGGGTAAATATATCAAGGAAGCGAACATAAGTAGATATAAGGAGGGCATTTTCTTTTTTACGGGCATTATGAATTACTTCGTAATATTGCGCACTATTTTGCACTAGTCGACTTTCATCAAACTCGTATCTCGGATATTAGCGTGATATGAAACACAAACAGTTTCTCCCTGGATTCGAACTCGGCACGCGGATTCCATTTTTAATGACGATGACCACCAATCTGTGTATCTCAATCGTAAAATACCGTGTTAATGCTATTCTTTTTGTTTGCTGATTTTATTTACCCTTCCATGATGAATTAGCCTCAAGATCGTATAGAATTATATTTCTTTAATATGCAAAGATACCGAATAAATTCTGCAAAACTTTGGTAGCAGATCAATTGAAAACCACATTTAACAAAGAGATAATGGAATGTAGCATGTAGCAAAGATTAAGTTGCCATGTTGTATCAAATGAAGAAAGTCTGAGTATATATATATATATATATATAGGCATATATGTGGTTGTATATATGTGTGCATGTATATATATATATATATATATATATATATATATATATATATATATATATAAGTGACATAATCCTATGGACCCCTTCACATGGACGAACAAAGGCTGGACGACCAGCTAGAACCAATATAGAACAGCTGTGTGCCGATACAGGATGTAGCCTTGAAGACTTACCGGGAGCGATGAGAGGGGTGGCGGGAGAGGGTCAGGCGGTGCAACATGATGATAATGATGATATATATATATATATTTATATATGTATATATACATATATATATATATATATGTATATATATATATATATATATATATATCAGTTGTCCCGTAATCTAGTTTAGTTGTAAACGACGCTCGCAAACATACCGGTGGCGCTTATCCCTCTTCAGATCTACAATTGGTGTGAAATCAATTTTCCTTTACCTTTGATTGGTAGCACACCAACATTAAAGAGACCACTGATCTCTACGCTTTACCAAGAATTAAAGAGATATCTGTAGGATTAATTCCTTTTCCAATGGTGTTAGCGCTAAGTGAAATAGAAACAGCTGGAGTCGGGGATTGAACTTAAGAAGCTTAGTCCAATTCCCACAACGATACCTGTTATGCCTCAAGCGCCTCAAATATACACAGAAATCAACTTAAAAGATTGGAGGAATAAAAAGTGGTAATTGTTGGAGAAAAATGAATCACCTGAAGGCCAAGAAATTACTAATAT
Source organism: Sepioteuthis lessoniana (assembly GCA_963585895.1). Lineage (NCBI taxonomy): Eukaryota > Metazoa > Mollusca > Cephalopoda > Myopsida > Loliginidae > Sepioteuthis > Sepioteuthis lessoniana. The sequence goes on from CAUZXS010006096.1 coordinate 56,123, forward strand.
AAAAAAATAATTAGTAGTACAGGATAGCAATACTTGAAACAATTTAACTTTGTGCAAACAAAGAATTACTACCAAACAGAATTGTGGCCCAGGAAGATGGAACAGCAGAATATGCCCACTGCATCTGTGCAAAGGGGTAAAACTCCCCCGACGAGTATCCTGGATATGACAAAAAACAATCTGATGGTGAGGTTCCAGTAATGCTGGAGCTTTATGGAATACGGAGTACCCCATCATTGCCATCGCTCCCAGGTCCAATTTGACGTGGACTGGTATCACCTGATAGCGGCCTATCTATGTGTTTAATAGAACTAAACTGTTTTTGCTAAATTGAATTATTAAAGGTAAAACTGTTTTGACATTTAACTGTGTGTAAACAAAAAAAACTGTACTAAATTGTATGAAATAGAACTGTTTATGATATCTAAAATATGTACTTATAATTAACTTAATTATTTAAAAGAGCATTGATTATATATATAAATATGGATTTGGCATTAAATAACCTTCAATGGTTGATATGCTATAAAACCGAACCAAACCAAACCAAATAAATAGAATTATTAATGTTCTCTAGAAATCCTCTTACCCATTTTATTGTGTGCAAACAAATTAATTCTAATTCATTTAAACATAAAGCTACCCCTGTCCCCCTCTCGCTATCTCTGTCTCTCTGTCTCTCTCTCTCTCTCTCTCTATATATATATATATATATATATATATATATATATGTATGTATCAGAATTTGGCATTAAATATGAAATGCCCTAAAGCGCTAACCAATATATATATATATATATATATATATATATATATATATGCATATATATATATATATATATATGTGTGTGTGTGTGTGTGTGTGTGTGTGTGTGTGTGTGTGTGTGTGTGTGTGAGTGTGTATCTGTGTGTGTGTGTGTGTCTGTGTATCTGAGTGTCTGTTTGTATGAGTGTGTGTGCGTCTGCATTTCAAGTTCTAAGATGAATTATAACACTGCATAACACTCGTTTAATGACATACTTCGATGTTTTCTTTTCTTATCATACGTTTTGAGAGAATCGTTAATCATTAATACCTTTGTGAGCAATTTCCTGGGTAGTTCTTCATGTTGACCAGTCATCGTCCACTGTTCCTCCTTAACGTTGTGAAACTGGTTAAATTCTTATCGCAGAGTCCATTTCCTACGACAATAACAATTACATCACGAGTTCCTCGAAAAATGAATAAATAAACATAGCTTAGATTTGGCAAAAGGCCGTTAGTGTGAGATGTCCGTTGAGGATTGTTCTCATAATTCCGTAACAACAGATGGGCTTATAAACCATTACACTACGACGATACGTCCAAAATATATCGATAAATAACTATATATTTTTGGTTCATGGTCCGCATTTATGAGATAAGAAGTCAATTATTTTATTTCAAGTCATTTGAAGAGATCATGTGTATTTACCCAACCCCTCCACTAGAGGCAAGATTTAATGCAAAGTAAAAAAAAAATGGTTTAAATTCAGAAATCTCCTTCTCCAAAATTACTTTCCAAATCGAAGATAAAGAGTAATGGCCGAGGGATTTCAGTTCATGCCTTTAGGTTTTGTTAGGCTGAGAACCTTTTGGTTCAGCACTTGGGTTAGTTAGGTGCAAACTTGATGCAGGTGCTAACTCATGCGCGCGCATAGCAGACGTATCACTCAAAGATGTCACAATAGCCCGAGATGAGGAACAGGGTGACGGAGTGCGAATGACATCACGCACCGGAAGCGCGCGGAGGATTTGGCGGATTTCGAAGAAAGTTAGAGAGTTGAGACTAGACACTAGACGAAGACGGTCGACTTTCGGGCTTGCAGTGGCGAGACGAATTTGCGCGCCACGGGTGCCGCACGAGATAGGGGTCAGATGATAAAGACAGAATAGTAAGACTGTGTCTTTCTCTTTATGTCGAAACCTTTAACTCAACAGTAATAAAAAGGGTTTGTATCTGAACAAAGAAGTCGTTACGTGTTTTCGAATTTCGAGATTCCAATGTTCTCTATGTATATATGTTACCAACATTCGATGTCCATTTCGTACATGGCCGTATCTGGCTATGGTACAAAAGAACCCCATCAGCTCTACTTTCTAGATATATTTGTAGTTTGACGGAGAATAGATCGAGTCAAGCCTTTTCTAATAATTAAGTACAATGTGAAATACAAACAGACACGCTCAATATTTGAACTCAACTTGCTGATTACATTTTTTGACGATGACCATTACAGAAAAAGGATTTCCTAATATCCATATCTAACCAACCCCTCCGCTAGGGCAGGATACGACACAAGGTCAATTTTTAAGCGAAGTTTAACAAGTTTGAATTCAGAGTTTTCCTTCTCTTAGACTAGTTGCCTCTCTAAGGCTGAACAACCCAGTCTGCCCTACTATATACCCATAGCTGGAGGGAGAATAATTGGATTCATACATTTCCTAAGAGTATTAGAGCTAGGTGAAATGCAATCAGTCTCGGCCAGGATTTGAACTCGTGTCGCCGTGTCCATTTCTTTGGACGATAACCATTACACCACGGGCACCTCCTAAAACTTTCTAATATCAGTCTGGGCCCCTCCATTGTAAAATACTGTGTCCACGCCACTCTCTTCTTGGCTAATATCACTGTTCGTTTGATATGAATTAGTCTCAAGCATGCATATCTTAAACTGAATCTATATTTCTATTTTCCATACACTGTGCCGGATATAACTGCTATGTGGATTCTTAATCAAAAAGCTTTATTTATATTACTAGTATATAAATGTATATTTTATATCATCATCATCATCATGCCGGGCCACTAGCACGGATATCCCTGACCCTCTCTCGCCACTTCTCCCTATCATTCATCGCCTCTGATAGGTCTTCAGGGCTACATCCCGTATCCTCACATAGCTGCTCTATGTACGTCCGAGCTGGTCGTCCTGCTTTTGCTCGGCCATATGTGGGGGACCATAGAAGTACATCACTTATGAGCTCGTCCCTGCTTCTCCAGCAGTGTCCTGCATGTCTGGTTCGTCTAACTTGGATAGTTTTCGTGATGGGAGGCAGGTGGCTGTATAGTTGGTGCCTTGTGGAGTGTTGCCGCCAGGACTTGTTCAATATTGCTCGCAGCATAATTTTACTTAAATATACATTTTTATATAAATGTGTCAACAACCATTGGAAATAAATCAGAATGATAATCATCTGTTTTCTATTTGTTTGTTTTGTGCGTGTTTTCTCAACAAAACTACAATAATTTTTTAATTCACTTGACATTCAGAAGAAATGGTCAATAAATCAGCTAAGTTTACTGATGGATGTTGTGAGAATAGTTTTCACTATCTTGTCATTTCTATAACTGCTATTTTCCTATCAATGTTTGCTAATTTCCTATAAATGTTTGCTATTTTTAGATTCTTAATGAAAAGGTCTTTATATAACGGCCTTTTTTGCAGTGAATCATCTTACTATATTCTCTTGTGATTTGGAAATATACTCATAGGAAAAATAACGATGCTGGTATAATGTCACATTCACTCCATATGATATGTGCTTTAAATTTATCAGTAATCAGGATTTATTGATTTTAACCGCATATTAATCGGTCTAAGATTTTTCAATGCCGAGATGTTAGGGAATCACTTTTATCGCACGTTCATCTGTGAAAAAATAAGTGTAAAAGTGTTTAAACAGAAACACTGAAAACGGATTCAAAAATGATATTTCGTCTTTATTTCAAAAAGGCTTAATCCGAATAAAGACGAAAAATCATTTTTTAATTCGTTGTCAGTTTTTTGGTTTATCGATTTTTTCCACTTATTTTTTCACATCTTGTCGGATTTACCAAATCAGCCAGAATCATAAAAAAGATTCTGCTCCTTAGGAATGTGATCAATTTTTAAACAGATCTATTTGATCCACATACAGGACCCTTACAGTTACATCACTTCGGATCAAAGTGGACCTAGGAGTTATGATAATGAAGGGTTAGTCCATACTTACCACATATATTGAAGTGAATCTTCATCATCGGATGAAGTTTACTGTCATTTCAAGCACAACTGTTTTTAAAGGGTACTACACTTGAGAGAATACAGTCATTGTATTCTTAGACAATCCAACAAACAAGTAAGTTACTATTCCCAGGATTATCTTTGCAAGAGATCTCTTCAGTCCAACCGAGAAAAAATTATATTCAAAACCAACCAATATTCAACATAGAACGTGAAGGTGAAAGGGAATTTTGAACAGATCTGTGACACATATTTCACTTCATCAGAGGAATCCTAATTTGTTCGGTTTTCAAATATGAGATGACAATTTGTGCATATAAAGGATCCAAGGATTTTCTTTAGCCAACTTAAAATCGATTGTGATAAATGTTTAATATTTCATGCGTAAAATAATTTGAATAATGAACGCTTCTCTGACCCAACTGGAAATATCAGCAAAATACTGATCATTTCTTTCTATTCTGTAATTAGTTAATACTCCCACGCATTTCTACGGTCAAAAATCACCTTTTCAACAGAGTTTGAAAAACAGGGTGGATCTTACTCTAAAATAGCATCTCACGATTATCCAACAGACATGAATTGTATCATATTATAGTGCCATATCAAACCATTTGGTTATCGGCAGAGGATATTCCGCAAATTGATGAAAGATTTCCATGTGTGCAGTCATTCAAGCATTGATCATTGAGGACTTCTAAGAGAACACTGAGAATACCAATTAAACAAAATGCTTGAAATTTTATGATTAAATAAAATTACACGTTTATGAACACAAAAACAAATTTTAAATGAAAGCAATGAAACAGCATTGAAATTTACATGAAATAGCATTCTTCATAATTTTATTTTAAAAATTCATTGCATCATTTTGTACTTCTGTATCATAGTATTTGGCTGTGTATCTGTAGATGACAGAAAAATAAATCCTTCCCAATCATTATTATGGAGTTAGTTTATAACTGGCGGATTGCAACGAGTTTTACAAACATACAAGCGTAATTATAGCATGATTAATTTGACTGCAAAATTTTCTGAAAACGACGAGTTTATCTTAAGTATGACGGGAAAAATCTTCCTTCCAAGTCTTTCGCTGATAACGAAATGCATTGCTTCATATAGCTCAGACTTTATCGTAATTATCTCCTTTTAATGCCCAGCATCTGAATAATTTCCTATATATTCGAATGAGTTAATGCAAGGTAATGTGTTGGTAATCGATAGGCTCTTTAGCGTACGGTGCGCACGTAATGTGTCCCCTGTGCACATTAGTCTCGTGTAACGCTTTTTTTTTTGAAGTCAGATGCGTCTTTGCAAGGATGGGAGGAGGTGGAGGAAGGAAAACAAGAGTAGGAGGATGAGGGGGAGGAGGAGGAGGAGGAGAAGGTATAATGAAATCAGTAAGATCACATGGATGCAAGAGAGAGCCAAAGCTACGATGCACATATCTCTTACTTTGAATACTTGATTTGGTGCGATGGCGTCTGAGGCATTTGCCTTAATGGCGCATAAGATATCAAGTCCCATATTCATAACGTGAGAATCTCGCGAGACGTGCAATTTGCACGAAACTCGTATTACTTGAAAATCAGCACCTTGCTACTTTTCAATAAGTTCGTTTGCTATGACATATTCAAAGTAACATCTTAATTTGATACACTGTCCTTAGTTTTTGCCTTTAAAAAAATCTCAACATTTTCAAAAATAATTAATGAAAATGCATTCATTTACTAGTTATAATTCTTTTGAAGAAATTGAAAGTAAAAAAAAAAAATTGAAGAATAATATGTGATAATTTTCTAATTTTTCAAATCATTGGAAAATTTTCTCTCTTTTTTCTTTTCTTTACTGCAATTACTACTTTCTCTTTTTTCCTTGTTGACGTTTTTTTCTTTTCACGTCTGTCTGTCTGTCTGTCTGTGTCTCTCTCTCTCTCTTTCATCTACATATGACTTAAACGCAGCCCTTTTACTCGACGAACCCGTTCTAACAAAAATTTAATTTCCATTTAACCCTAAATAAGTCAATTGAATATTGCTCACTGGGTACCATGGTCATTTCAAAAAATGTTTTATGTAGATTAGGTTTTTTTACAAAACATAGGAAGGTTATCACAAATGGAATATTGAATCATATAACCTCACACACACGCAAATAAAGTATTTGGCAATACCAAAACTAACTTATGAAGAGAAGATCCGTATTTTTTCAGAGAGATAGATAGAGAGAGAGAGATAGATAGATAGATAGAGAGAGAGAGGGGGAGAATTTTTGTTAATAATTTATTTAATTTTTTTTTTATTAAAAATCAGTTATCAGACATAAGAATTAACATTTAACACATGTTTTAATTTTATCTTTTCATTATTTTTCTTTTTTTTTTATGTTTTTATACTTTTTTTTCGATAACCGTTTTTCGGAAAATTGATTGGTTAAAATTCAGTATTTAAAAAAAAACACAATTCTTTTAAAATTCAATTGTTTTTAAGTGTTTTCTCTTCTGAAAATAAGTTATATTTGCCGATAACGCCGCGGTAAAGATCCGGATATTTTCTGTCAGAGCCCAATTATTCGTTCATTCAAATGACTCTTTAGTTTTGAACGGGTCGATTGTGAACATCTCTTCACTAGTGAGACCCAACTCTGATTTTCGTTCAGCTACAAAGAGATTTACAAATGCTAACAAGTAAATTCACCATCCTTTTGACCCCTGTGATTTTATTGAAAGTTCTGTATAGACCATTTTAAGAATCGTCGCTCGAAGCATTTAAACCTAACTATTCCTTCTTTCTTTTTCATGATTTTCATTTCTTGTTAGACTATCACAATGTATAGCTTGATGGTATCTTTTTAACATTTGTAGTTGTTTTTTTTTTCATATAACATGTAAAAAACAAAGAAATTCTTTAGAATTCTCTTTTAATTTTACTGAATCAACTTTTCTGCATTCCAGTTAATCGTACCTTATCACTCATATACTAAACACAGGATTTTAGATCGAATTTTTGCCAAGATGTAACGCAAGGTCGAATTTTTTAGTAGTACTGTCTTTTTCTTCTTCTGACGCTGGTTGCGGTCCTAAGGGTAACCAAGCCTACATCAATCCTTACTTACAGCTTTCTCCCCTGTTTAGTTCATATTGCATGATTACGTAAAGCTGATGAATGGAGAAAGACATAATTTGAATAAATAGAATTCCTTGCCAGAGGATAGTCAATGGAAAAGAGTTTAATTGAATTTTGGAGATTTTTAAACCCCCACCACCAACAAAAAAAAGAAGGAGATCAAAACAATTGAAAATCTAAACAAGAATCGGAATTATCCCCCCACACCAAAAAGAAAAAAAACAAATAAACAAAAATCAAAACAACAAAGCATGAAAGACCAAAACAAGAAAAAAAAAAAAAAAAAAACGAAAAGAAAGAAAGAAAGAAAGAAAGAAAGAAGACCAGAATAAAACTTAACAAAATAAAAAGACCAGAAAGCAAAACAAAACAAAAAATCCAAAGCAGAAATGAATAAAATAGAAGTTAGAGAGAAAGAGTTTTAAGATTTGTTCTCAATTCATTATGAGTGGCATTTTTGGTAAAATTAGAATGAAATAATTATATCGGCTAGTATGCCTTATTATCAAGTTACAATGACTTAGAGAAAAAATAATAGCAGCATTCAGAGTAATTGTTCTGAAGTTAGATAAGATACTTACAAAATATCGACACCTTTTCGAGGAACGATGAGTTCTTTTTTTTTTTTTTTACATATTCTAATATAGTGACAAATAACTAAAATTAGGAGCATATACAGCGGTATTTTCTCTTCTTTCTTTTTTTCTCATTATTTCGAACATGAGTTGGAACCACTTACAAGGAGGACTCGAAAAAACAAACCTGAATATAAAGATTCTAAAACATTCAAAAAGAAAATGAAACGAAACTAACATTGTTATTTATTTACTTTCAGTACAAGTGTCATGGTGAAGTTTTTTTCTTTAAGATAATCTTACCAAAATCCAATTTTGTGCAATTAGATTTCATTTCTTTTAGCCAGCAATTCCTTATACAGCAGTATATTTAGAACTGAACAAACAAATGACAATTGAAGACAGACACAACAAAAGAAAAAAAAAAGAATAGACATATATGTGTTGAAATTACTGACCGAAACGATTGAACAATATCATTTTTCACTGGTTTATGAAAGCCTTGTATGGTGGGCAGTGGTAGCTACCTAGAAAAAATCAATAATACCACTACCTACATTAATAAAGGAAGATTTGGTTACTGGGTGATGATTGGTACTTCCTTTGTTATAGAGCTGTGAGAACATATGTAATATTGCCTATTAGAGTTAGGGGCAATGATTTAAACATAGAGAAATACCCTCAGAGACGGGAATTATTACTCGCACTTATATATATATATATATATATATATATATATGGAAATAAATTCAGCGGTGAGTGAATGAGAAAATATACAAAGACAAGATATTGTGTGTATTTGTGTGTGTGTGTGTGTGTGTGTGTGTGTGTGTGTGTGTGTGTGTGTGTGTGTGTGTGTTGACCTACCCCTCCGCACGTGCAGTCTGCGGCACAAGGCCAGATTTTAGTGATGTTTTATAGGTTTTATTTCAGATTGTATCTTCTTGAAGATCAGTTGCCAAACCAAGGTTGAAGAGTCCAGTTTACTTAGATGTGGCACAAGGCCATATGAATGGGGCACGTAAGGAGACTTGAACTCACTCGTGTAAGTTTGCTAGTCTACCTTGCTAACTATTACACCACCAGAGGCGCCCTAATTTACTAAGTTTTTGGCTTAGATGTAGCACAAGGCCGAATGAATGAAGGCACCCAATGAGACTAGAATTCACTCTTTCAGGTTTGCTAGTCAAGCTCGCTAACCATTACCATATCCAAGTCACCCTGAAGGGAGAATAGTTGGATTCATACATTTCCCAAGTGTATTAGCGTTATATGAATTGAAGACAGTCTCGTCCAGGATCAGAACTCGCGTCACTGCATCCATTTCCTACAACGTTTACTATTAAAACACAAATTCCTCCTTGTATATAAGTGTGTGTAGGTGTGTTTACGTGAGTGTGATTGTGGAATATGTGACTGTGTTTGTCTCTGTTTCACGAACCCACGTGCGTGTGTGTGTGTTTGTGTCTGTTTCACGAACACACGCGCGTGTGTGTGTGTGTTTGTGTGTGTGTGTGTGGTTTATCTTATGTGAATGCCTGGGATTGTAAAAGCAATATTGGAAAATCCATGGATTGGTTCATTTACCGGAGCACAATGACCATTGTATTTTCTAAGCCATTTCCTTTTCTGGGGCTTGATTTACACTGGTCGAAGCATCACAGGAAATATCTATATGATTTCGTTATATAAATTGCCCAACTGTATATATGTTTTCGCTAGTCACTTATGGACAGCTATCGACAGGCTATCGGTCATATGCAAGTCAGACATGTCGGATAAAATAAAACAATTTTTTCCGCGCTGTAGTCATGTCCATATTACTGTATGGATGCACCACTTGGACGATTACAAAGCGTATAGAGAAAAAGCTTGACGGCAATTATACAAGGATGCTCTGAGCTATATTTAACCAATCCATGAATTAAAATTCCACAAAACAGCAGCTGTACAGACAATTACCTCCCATCTCGAAGACCATATAAATTAGACGAACAAAACATGCGGGACACTGTTGGAGGAGTAAGTACGAACTCAAAAGTAACGTTCTCTTATGGACCACTTCACATGGACGCGGAAGTTTGGATGACTAGCTAGAACCTATCTACAGCTGTTTTGTACGGACACAGGATTATAGCCTGGAAGACCTGCCGGAAGCTATGCATGATAGAAACGGATGGCGAGAGCGAGAGTTAGGGAAATCCGTGCCAGCAGCACGGCATGATGGTGGTGATGATGTATATATGTTTTGTCTAAAGTTTAAGTTTTAGATTTAAAAATATGAGATAAGTAGTTTCGATACTTAACACAGGAAGGCTGATGTGACCATTAAAAAAAACCACCAAACCAAACCATTACACCACAAATACCTCTCTGTTTGTAAGTGTATATATGTGTGTGTATGTATACGAGAGTATGACCCTGTATTATGAGGGTGTGCGTGTCTGTGCGTGTGTGTGGTTTATTTTATGTGTATACCTGTGATTGTAAAGTCTATATCGGAACATTTATGGGTGGGTTCATTTACCAAAGCACAAATGAGCAATGAATGAGATGCTAATTTCCTTCAAAATATTTTCCTGGACATTTCCTTTACTTGAACTAGATTTACTCTTACCTCATACTAACGTTAAATCCTGTAGAAAACAACCAAAAAGAAATATTGTGGGTTTGACATTAACCTGGGTGTGATGATTAGGCACCAGGCCTAGAACTTTGGGTAATATAAAGTACCCATTCATAGCTCTTACTCACTGGTTCGCTCTGACTCGAATTGGTTGTACCTTTTTGGGTCCCGTCAATGAATCGAATAAAATTGTTCAATTATTTACTGAACATAGATCTTATTAGTTATTTCAAAACATATAAGTGTGTGTAAATTATGTAAATTAGGTCGGAATACTTGATAAATAGAATGACTAATGTTAAATAGCAATGCTTGAAACCATTTAACTATGTGCAAAGAATTTGTTGTGACTAAATAGAATTATTAGTAGTATTTAGGAATAACAGCAAGCCTCTAACTGCCCACCAATAAAGGATTAACAAATAATAGAATTATTATAGTTAAATAGGAATAATTGTTACCCTTGAATTGCTTGAAGACAAATGATTAGTTCTATAGTTCTAATATTATTCTTATCATTTCAGTCAGTGTAAATCTGATTTTAAAAAACTGTACATTAATACAGGCGATAAATAAAGAGTTGGTGATGAATGTCCAAATCCAGTTATGGCTAAAAAATGATACTCTTGTAACTGAATAATCCTAAGATCTTTAAGAAAAAGAAAGGGATGTGATCATTTGTGGTTGATACTGTAAAAATATCTTATTTATTATAATTGTTTTCCTTTTGAGCAAGACAAAAGTATTTGTTATCTTCATTTATTTTCCATTGATTTTAGTTTAATATTCCACAAATATTGTACATAACAAAATGAATTCAAAGGAACGTAACAAATTTAGATATTTCAAAGGTAAGATGAAATTTCAAAATTACTTTAATAATAGCTGTTCACTGTAAACTAATGTTTATTTAAAACCAGACATAAAGGAACATCGTTTTATGAGGAGGATTGGTGAAGAGGAGGTATGTATCGAATTTGCTTTTACGTTCTCGAATTGATCAGTCAGAAAAAGTAATGTTTTTTAGAGGTATCACATTAAAAAAAAAAAATAGAAAAAAAAATAGCTGTAAGTAAAGTTAAAGACAAAACGACTTGACTGTGGTTCATGATCGTAAAGTATTACGTAGCTCGATTAAAAGACAATAAGAATGTTTACATATGTTTACAGCAGTCAGTTAGATGAATAGATAGACCAAGATTGTTTTTTCTAAATATGCAATAGACAGGCACGTAGGAACAAAGTGAGATAGATAGAAATAAATTGATTTATAGGTCTATAGCTATAAATGAGTTTACACACACACACACACATACACACACACACACACACACACACACACACAAACACACACACACACACACACATATATATATATATATATATATATATATATATATATTATGCGTGTATTATGTGCTATGTGTGTGTGTTATGTGTGTGTGTTATGTGTTATGTGTGTGTTATATGTTTGTGTTATGTCTTCTGTATTATGTGTGTGTTATATGTGTGTGTTACGTATTATGAGTGTGTTATATGTGTGTGTTATGTGTTATGCGTGTGCTATGTGTGTGCCTGTTATGTTTTATGTGTTTGTTATATGTGTGTGTTATGTGCTATGTGTGTCTTATGTGTTATGAATGCGTGTGTTATGTGTCATGTGTAAGTGTGTGTGCTATGTGTGTTATGTGTGTGTGTTATGTGTTATGTGGATGTTATATGTATGTGAAATGTGGTATGTGTGTGTTAAGTGAGTGTGTTATGTGTGTGTTATGTGTGTGTGTGTTATGTGTATGTTTTGTGTGTGTGTGTGTGTGTTATGTGTTATATGTGTGTGTGTTATATGTTATGTGTTGTGTCTGTGTGTCTGTGTGTGTGTCTGTGTGTGTGTGTGTGTGTGTGATAGATAGATAGATAGACAGATAGATGTGTGTTATAGATAGATAGAGAGAGAGAGAGAGAGAGAGAGAGAGAGAGAGAGGGAGAAAGATAGAAAGAAGAATGAGGAAGAGGTGTTCCCATTGCATAATGGCTAAAGTGCTCTACTGCAACTTCGATATAAATGAGTTCGAGCTCCAGTCGGGCTATTAAGTTTACTTTCGGGCTAATAACCTTGATGAAGGTATGGACTACCTTATCCCGCCTGCTCTGAGTTATATAGTATCACTATTGTCCGACAAGGATTGTTTTGGCATTAAATAAATTACGACAGAAGACAGGAGATGAAAAGAAAGAAAGCAAGAAAGCAAGAAAAACAAACAGATTGATGGATAGATAGGGAGTGAGAGAGAGAGAGACAGACAGACAGAAACAGAGAGACAGACAGAGAGAGAGAAAGGAAGTGAGAGAGAGAGAGAGAGAGAGAGAGAGAGAGACCAAAGAAAGATAAATTGAGATATAATTAGAGAAGAAAAGGAGTAAAAAGAACGTGAGAGACAAAAGAGAGTGTGTTATACCAAAGAAAGATAACTTGAGATTGAGTAAGGGTTCAAAAAGAAAGAAAGACTGAAAGTGTTGAGAGAGAGAGAGAGAGAGAGAGAGAGAGAGAGAGAGAGAGAGAGAGAGAGAGAGAGAGAGAGAGAGAGAGAGAAGTTGTTATCAAATGAACAGATCAAAAAGAGAAAAAGAACAAAAATAAAACGTAATTGAAGAAAATATTTGCGAGCCAGCGTGCAGAAAGTTGCAAAGTAGACATGTAAGTAGGTTGGCAGATGATGATACGTGTTTAGATTTATTAGCAGAATTTTTTTTTTCCGTTTTTCAATTGCTTCTATTGAAAATTTCCAATGTCGAATGAAAAATCTGATTTTTTTTTTAAATAAAAAAGAAAAACAAAAGAAAATCGATTCTTTTTTTTTTTCCGATCGTCTTTCATCAGCTCTTTTATCGTCCGATGTCGACTCGCTAAGCTAAAATTATTATATTTTTTCTTTAATCTTTTCTCCATCTATTACCTTTAAAACAATGGAATCTCATCAAATTATTAATTATAATTTTGAGTTTATTCAAGCAACTTCTTGCCGTAGTTTGATGAAAGATGTGGCGGTTTATTACTTGAAAAAAAAATGATACTTTTACAGCAAATATTCTAACGTCTGCCATTTGTATACAGTAAGCTATAAAATCAAAACTAATATCATAATAAATATAGCCTTCAAGTCATTCAGAAAACATTGTATAGATAGTATGAAATAATTATTGTGATAATTAATATTATTGATCATTCTACGCATAATTAATTATATTAATTATTTTATTATTAAGTTTGGTCAGGTTGCGAATTATTCAGTCGACTTTTAGTTAAAAGAGTTAAATTAAAGTAGAAATGTTAGTCAGGTTCGGAAGTTCAAGCGCGTGTACGAGCGAAGATATAACAGAGGATACGTGTCATCTCGGGACAGGAAGGCTAAATGTAAATAAAATTGATTAATGCCGTGTCATAAGTTGGACGCGAATTAGATTAAAAAATCTAATGAAGTGTGAGAACACGTGTGATGACTATGATGATATAGTGTAATGAATTAATGAGGTGACATCACACAAATGATATGTTTAATTTTAGAATATATAAAGATTAAAGCATTTTGAAAGTTAGTTGTTGGATGCGTTTGAGTTACGAGTTGAGATCCACAGAGCCCTTCGGTACAGCAACAGGGGGTGGATTACTCTGTGTATCGGCAAGCTTGTTTCTGTCCGTTGACCCTTACAAGTTCTCTCTCTCGCTCTCTCTCTCTCTCTCTCTCTCTCTCTCTCTCTTGTGCTTCGATGACCGTTAAAAAACAGTGTGCAGTCTGAATAATAAAATGCCTTCATATTTGGAATAGCTGAGTCGCCTTCTGTTAGAAGTAGAGTAACATCTATTAAGGTTCAAGATTGTGCCATGGTGTTACACACTTTAAATTTGGTACCGTGTCAAGCATAGTATCACAAAAGCAAAAAAACGGCGTGTTCCTTTGTAGTACTGGGTCTACTGCTAGAATGAGTCGATGGTTTTGCAATATCTGGAACGAATTATGATTTCTTTACTCTTTATATCAGCCGTTGTGGATTATTTAATATAAAAGTCATTCTTATAGAAGAATAATAGTGGTACTATTTATCCCATAACTGAGGGGTAAGCCGAACATAAACGTAATTATGCGACTGGAATTCGAACTCGCTTACTGGAATGTCATAGTCCAACTCTTTAGCTACCACATCACAGTGAACATCAACTGGTAGTATTGCAGCGCTGGTACGTTGTGTATTGGTTCACTCAACATGTGACTTGAAAGCTGATCAAAAGAAAGCGCAACGTTGTCAAATTTTTAAAATTATAATTTGCAAGTGATTACAGAGCCATAAAGTCTCCGGATCAATTAAAACATTTCTTGTAAAAAAAGTGAAAACACAGTTGATCTAAGGTGAGTAAACAGATCGTTCATGAAGTTTCACTTGATTTGGAGGAATTCAACAGTAAGGCAATGCAGGTTGGCCTAAACCCGTATATTCCGAAGCATTGCTCTAAACCATTGAGGCAAATCCAGTCAAAAGCATTTGGAGAGTATCAGGTGGGCTAGGCATCTCAGAGTTCATGGTTTTTTTTTAACCGTCATAACCTGGGAAATGCATCCGGAGCCACCGAATTTTACGTTACGAAAATATCATAAAAAACATTTGATTCACCCTAGCAGTAAGCATTGTGATGGTAAAGGGGTATATTTGAAGTATTATTTCTTAGAAAAAAGGCAAACTTCAGTAATATAAATATACATATATATATATATATATATATATATATATAATATATATATATATATATAAATATATATATATATATATCTGTGTGTATGTGTGTGTGAGTGCTTTCGTTTCCTGTATGGACATAGAAATATGTTCATTAATATGTGCATCCATGGTAACATTTCAAAAGACATTATCTCATAATCACGTCTGAAGAGAGAGAAAAATTAATAAGTGTCTGTGCATATATACATATATACATATATATATATATATATAACTACCATTACATAGACAACAGTAGCAGAGATAGTATATAGTCTTGATAATA
Organism: Sepioteuthis lessoniana; assembly: GCA_963585895.1. NCBI lineage: Eukaryota > Metazoa > Mollusca > Cephalopoda > Myopsida > Loliginidae > Sepioteuthis > Sepioteuthis lessoniana. The sequence goes on from CAUZXS010006096.1 coordinate 71,528, forward strand.
TAAAATCATTTCTACATTTTATATATATATATATATATATATATATATATATATATATATATATATATAACTTCTAATACATAGACATAAGTAACAGTGATAACATAAAATCATGATAATATATGGTCAATTCCACATTTATATATATATATATATATATAGTCCTCCACAGACAAATCTTATATATATATATATATATATATATATATAATTGCTAATACATAGACTACTGTACCAGTGATTCCTATAAAGCCTTCACTAGTTGACTCTTTGATTAACCCTGATTTTTAGGTCAATGTGTCATTCATTAACACTAACTATACTAGTATCGCAGTCGACATGTAAATGGCGTTTTTTTGCTTTCTCATTATTTTGTAAGCTGATTTTGAGTTCCTTGTGCAGTATATGGATATACACAAACCCCACCCCAACAGAGTACAACAGTTTTAAATTTCAAGTTTTTCTTTTCCTAGATTGGTTTCCTAACCAATATTGAAGAAACATGTCTACCTAATGTAGTGAAACGTTTACAAATAGGACTAAAAATAGCCTTCCTCTATAAGTTAAAGCCGTTAGATGAATTGCGTTTTTTAAATGAAAATTCCATTATAATATGAATTTTTTTCAGTCATATATATATATATATTCTTTATGATTTTCTTTGAGCGTGAGAATGTCGCTTACATACTATTTGTGCCTCTCAATTTTGAGCCAGAATACCGCATATAGATATTTCAGTGTCTGCGTGCTGCATATTCCTATGCACATTTACTTACAAAGTGGTTTGGTTCCAGGTGAATTTGTGGATATCTATAAAACAGTCAAGCAATGAGAGTATTTATATCAAGGGAAAGGCTTGCAAATTGAGGTAAAGTAAAATTCATTGCTTCTTCATGAGAAATAAACCAATCATTCCATAACATTTGAAACTACTTTTATTTTAGTACACATTTTCGTATTTTTTTGCATATTTTTAAGATTTGAGAGATTAGCTTGATGTAAAATTATCCTATTTCATGGTTTTATTTCTATGTTTAATGGCATATCAACATTCATGGATTACTTTGTGTTAAGGCCATCTTTATAGAAGAACAATAAAATGTTGTTAGCAACCTTTTCAATAGGTAACACCCCGAAGTGAAAGGGAGTGCGCTACTCTATTCCCTGGATTGCTCCAATTTACCCTTGATCATTAACTTAAAATGCTGAGTTAAGCAAAGCGGCATCAAGCACCATTTTTTAGTCTTTGGTATAACTCGACCTGGGATTGAACAACTGGCGAACACTCTGTTCATTAGGCCAATAGCCTAGTTAGAAGAAACTCATGGCTTTTGAAATAAGTGTGTTCATACTTTTCCGAAAGAATTTGTTCGAAAATGAACGTTATTGTGTTATTGGATTCGGAACTTGATGCTGTAGTCAAGCACGTTACCAACAATGACATAGAGACTGGCCACAGTTTGAAGGAGGCTGGTTGGAATATACCACCAATATGCAAAAGTGTAAATTTACCTGTTGTAGAGCTGGCCAAGTCGCATAGGGCTGCAGAATACATCGACTGCATCTCTGCAGAGGGCTAAGACTCCCCCAATGAGTTCTGTGGATATAACACTAAACAATCTGATAGTGAAGCTTCAGTCATGCTTAATCTTTGGAGAATACTGATTACACTTTGATTTCCATCGCTCCGAGGTCCATTCTGCCTCGGAGTGCTAGCACCTCAAACGGTCCTATCTATTGGTCAGATAGAACTGATTGACATTTAAAGTGTGTACTTATACTAAACTAAATTGCTAGAAATAGAACTGTTTTATATTTAACTGTATGTAAAGAAATGCCTGATGCTTAATATAATTGTTAGTGATACATACCGATACGTGAAAATATTTAAATGTGTGCAAACAAATGATTAATAGTAAAAATAATTATTCTTATTAGATACAAATAAGCGAAACCATTTAGCTGTGTGAAAAAAAGAGCTTAGTCACGTTTAAAAATATTATCTATAAAACGTAGTAAAGAAATCCTGTATTTAACATATATATATATATATATATATATATATATATATATATATATATATTAAAGATTTGGCATTAAATAACCTAAATGGGTTGATATGCCATAAAACCAAACCAAACTAAACTAATTTTTCTGAAGCTAAAAAATGGATCATCCATGTAATGAGGACTGGAGAACGAACTGGCCGAAAATTAGTTTTAATAACATTGATAATCCAAAGGGAGATAAATCATGGTATGAAACAAATCGTTGATACAAGTTTAATTTTTCTCAACTGAGAGATACTAAATAAATAACCAATACTCAAATATCCAGCATTTACGATTAGAAAATAAAAAGTTTCCAGCTTTTAACATTTTTAACTTCAGTGTTAAAAAGTACGCTAATCAAACAACAAAACGTAAGAATATTCATTAAAATTATCGATATATGTAAACGCTTTGTTTGATTTGCATTAAGGTGCGAGTATCAAATGACATTTGCATCAACGTGAAATAAAACGAAACGACTGAATTTAAACACATTTCTATGTAAGTAATAAAAGGTGGGGTTATCTCTGTATTACTTCCTTGTGATTACTTTAATGATGTTGATATGCACACTGAAAGATAACATTATAGTTCTGGAATTTACTGTTTTATCATGGATTTGATAAGTATCTCACGGCTTATGTAGAGATTTTTTGACAAAGAGAAGTTGGAGAGAAGCATCCAAATCAACACCAAGGGCAAACCCAAAACATGACCTTTTTGGTATTCTAAGCACGGTAATTTCAAAGGAATACATTTAATGTTTTATTTGATGGAAAAAAAAAAGACAAACTCGAATAAGTACATTTATATACGCGTCGAGGTACGGACATTAAACATTTATCACTTGATGAGGCTTGAATGAAAAGACATATCCATGTGACGTGTGCAAAATTCAATAAGCGGAGGTCTTCGTGGCGTAATAGCTAAATTGCTATAGAGCTGCATCGAATTAACCAAATTCGAACTCCAGTTGCGCTATTACGTTCAGATTAAAAAAGACTACCCTTTGGTAAAGGCATGGACCCCTTTCTCCCCGCAGCTCTATGCTGAATAGTATCATTGCTGTTTTTTCTACAAGGATGGCTTTGGTATTAAATAATCGAGATTTGCCGTTAAACAAAGAAACCAAGCGAAATATGAATCCAGCTTACGCAGTTAGATTGCGGTATTCCAATAGCAGAAAAAATATGAGAGGTACTATTATTATTTACTCATTAGATTTTTTCTCATCAGTGTAAGTTGATGGTTTTTCACTAGAGTTTGAATGACATCAAGTCTCCTCAAGTCTCCAGGACTCTTCTCAGTATTCTGTCCGTTCTCAATAATACTCTAGTTTGGATGGTCTCCACTCGTCCGCCAACATCCAAGTCCTCAAGTCCCTTTAGTAATCCTTAATTCACTGTACCAAAAGCACCAATTACAATTGGTATAATTGTCACCTGCATGTTCCACAGTTTTTTTCAATTCCCTAGCAAGGTCGAGTTTTTTTTTTTTTTTGGTTTAGTTTTGTTTGGTTTGATGGCATATCAAACTTTTTGGTTATTTAATGCCAAATCCATTATTACACTTATAAACAATTCAATTTCAAACAATTAAGTAAGTGTAAGTCTAGAGTTTTGTTCTATTTGATCTATAGATAGGACCCTATCAAATGCTACTATTCGGGGCCAAGGTGAACCTGCAAGTGACGGCAATAAAGGGGTACTCGCATTCATCAAAACTTTAGCTTTACTGGAGTCTCACCATCAGATTGTTTATTGTCATATCCAGGACACTCTTTGAGGGATTCTTATTCCTCTGCAGCGATGCAGTCGGTGTTTTCTGCTGCTCCAGCCGACTTGGCCATGAAAATATGGGAAAAGGTCTACCATAATTTGAAATTTGATCATTTTGCAAGTTTCAGCCCATCAACAGACCAATGACTGACGGTATTTTGATAAATACCTATTGCTGCAAGACAAAAATAATAAAATCAGAAACAACTTTCAAAAAACGATTTCGAATTCCTTGAAAGAATGAATTACATGATAACACTTGAATCAGCTATTCTTGGACTCGACAAGCGATAAAACCGTAGTCAAGCTCTTAGAAGGACGAAATTTAGTAGAGTTTGCGACCTTATTCGAGGATGACCCGAAGTCTCCCATTTCAATAGCTACCACACTGAGGTGTAGGGGAGGGCGCCACTCCTTTCCCTGGATTGCATCACTTTACCTTATAATGCTGAGTGTTAATCAAGGTGGCATCTAGTACCATTTTTGAGTGAGTCTTTATCTGATAAACCACAGTCTCCCGGACTATTGGCGAACACTCTACTGATTAGGCTTCTCCAAAGAAGGCAAAATGAGGGTTTAGATGATAAGAACGGAAAAAAGTTACCTGCAAAATATCGATATAAATATTTTACTGATGCACAAATAAAAAAACAAACTTCGTGAGAAAATAAAATAAGGAACAGTTTTCATCCTAAATAGAAGAAACACATGAGAATGATAGATTTATGAATAATTTTTCTGGTGATAATTTCTAGCCTCTCTCACGTTGGCCTATATGTATTGTTTTCAAGTCTTTCAATGACAGTCATTTCAAATCAGATCATTTGTTAAATAACAAATTCTATAACTGCTATTACGAAGATAATATAGAGCAACCATAGACTATATATTCAAGAGTAGATTTCTAAAACAAAGAATAAAAAAAAAAACACTTCCCGAGGTTTGCTGAGTGAAATGGTTGCCGTAATGGAATCGATGACCCAAGTTCAAATCTATTTCACTTCGTGCTAATGCCCTTGACTAAAAGAGTGTGAATAAAATAGCAATAAGTCCTTTACCCTTTGTTAGGCATCGAATTTAAAAGAAGGAAAACTAAATTTAAACCAGCTGTACTCCGCTTGAAAACTGACCATGACGATCAGTTTGGATAAGTGCCCACTTCTTGTCTTATAAGGAGCACATTTTCTTATTTTTCAGTAAAAGGTAAGACATCTGACATTCCTTTTGTATAACTAACCCCGCCATTTTTTACGTGTACTATGCTAGTTTTGCTGGCTTGAGTTTCCTCAACGTTTACCAGATATGTTCACATGAAATACCAAGTTATCATGGAGACCAGATATGCCAAGGGGTTATGTAGAACATTGCATTAATGAGAAATCAATGAGGCTCACACTTATTTGAACTCAAAAGCACGACAGAATTAGATGTATGCGTAGATTTTATTGAATCAACGCAGAAAATTCAATTAGATACATAATACTATCAGATCACTTGTTCACTTTTAGGTGTGCATATTTCATTTCTTCTTATCCCCAATATATTTATATACTTACGTGTGAGAGAAAAAGAGAGGGAGAGAGAGAGAGACAGAGAGAGAGAGAGAGAGAGAGAGAGAGAAAGAGAGAGGGGGAGGAAAGCTGCCAGTGAGAGATTAAGATAGACAGGGTAAGTTGAAGTAAGCGACTGTTTTTACGGCGTTAGTGATAAGTGAACTAAAAACAGACTTCCCTGACTCACTGGTACAATGAATCACCGAAATGTTATCACAACACGATTGACACCTTCTAAAAATGAAGCTGTCACTCTTTTCAAAAATCAAGTTCTTATTTTTTAATTTTTTTTTTTTTATTCATTCATTTATTTTTTATCATTATTTTATTTTATTTTATTTATTTATTTATTTTTGCGATTACCAAGTTTGTATTTGTTAACTTATACTTTTTCAGAAAGAAGAAAAATTACATCAACTCGAAAGTAGAGAGTGATAGGTTCTAGGCCCAACCAAGAGGAGAATTATTTTATCAAATCAAATTTCGCCTTCTTTTCGCCTGGTCGTTGGAGCTTTAAAAAACGATCACTGTGTCCGAATACAGAGTGGTAAGATCACTATCAACAAAAAAGTACGTGACTTAATTATGTTATTAAGCTATGTCTGATGTCAATGGTTGTATTTTCCACAGGAGTGGAATCTAGACTGTTCTTTCAGTGCAATAGCTACCAGATCTACTCGGTTTGTACCAGTTAGGGTCCTATGAATGGATCAAATAGATATTTTGGGGAATTATTACTGTTAGATAAAAATAGCTGATAAACCCGCAACTGTAAATGTTTTGTATTAAGAATAGCTACTTGAAACTGTAATTGTTTACCAAGGATAATTAATAACTTGAAATTATATGACTGTGTGCAAACAAATTATTATCATCAAAATAGTTTAATTAGATTTCTTTGTTTTAACGGCATAACAGCCTTTGTAGTTTATTTTATATTGAAGCGATTCTTGTAAAGGAACTATAGAGGTATAATTAAATGCATACCTTGGTCAAGAGGGTGTTAGTTCGAAACTGAACCTAATAGAATGATTGGAGCTAGAACTCGCTTACTACAATACCACAGTCCAAAGCATTAACCACTACACCATTATGGCTTCCCATATTTTTAAATAGTACTATAAATAGTACTATAAATATTTCGAATTAAATAAGTTTATTTGGTATCGTGTAAGTGTGTGAAAAATAATCTTGAGAAACTATTCCACAAGAAAATGTCGATCTACTTGTGCAATGATATATGATTTCTTTTCTTTTATGCATAAAATAACCCCAGATAGTTTGACATGCTCTTAAAATTAATGACAGAATGAATAAAATATCAATATCGGCATAATGGAAACCTTACAAATACACTGGTCATCAATATTTCATGAAAAAAAAAAAACCCAAAAAAAGAAAAAAACGAAAACAAAACATTCTAATTAAAAAAAATTCTCCCACAACAATGTTCCGGATTTAATAACTATATCCCACGGTGACTTTTACAACAGTCCGTACGTTCTTTATATTTAAACAACCGTCCTGCAGTGATAAGAAAAAAATATTTCCCACTTGAATACATGTTTCCGTTTTTAGTGTTCAGACTGTGATAAACATGTTAACGTTTACTAAGAAGTCATCTTTGCCAAAATATCTTGGTACACCACGCAATTTTCTAATAACCATATAGATTTTTTCCCCACCGACAGTCGACACAAGTATTTTGTATGTTGTCAGCGTCGGCAAAAAGCAGCCAGTGTAATTGCCAACATGGTAGGCATTCAATTCGCCTTATTAATCACATTTCAGAAAACTGTTTGTGACGTGTATAAATCACTCAGTGTTTGTTGTGTATATTTAGAAGACTGTCTTGACGTTTCAGCGTGTGGTTCATCTACATTACTTCACTGCTTCTCAATAAATATTGATAAGACTTTTTTTTTAAATGGAAATACCCTTAAACATCGGAAATGTTCTTTATCAGGAAGGTTCAAGTCGTTCAAACTGTAAATTCCATATTCTTCGATCGAGTTTCACAACATGTTTGTGTACAAAAAGATTACTTGAATATATGGACAAATATTTGGGAATATCATAACTTTGAATTGTTGGCATAACACCTTTAAACACGAGTGATAGTTGTTATAAAAGAAAAATCTGAGCGATTGTTGGGTGATGGATATCAACAGCATTTTGTGCTTCCTTAAAATAATTATTTTGGCAATTTAGCTTTTTCATTACTGTTGTTTAAGCCGATAAAAGTCTATACGTTAGCAAGTTAGTCAGCAGGCCGTTGCAAGAGAGTTTCTTTCGCACCGTATATCAAACTGTATGCCACAATTCAGCTTTGTAAAAAAAACACATATTATACCTTAGACTGTATGACATATTTGATTTTCATAATGCTTTCAAAATACGAGTTTCACTTTAATTTTTAATGAATTGAAATATATTCATCATATCACTTATTGGGTTAGGTAGCAGAGTAGAAAATATAGATTTTAACAAAGAACATTATACCAGTGACTAAAATATATATAAGATGACTTTCATTTTTATATGGAACTTTAATTCCTATTGAATTTTAGATTTTCTTTGTATGTACATTCAGTGATTTTTCGGCTGATTATTTTTTGTGCATATCAACCCTTATTTGATCCTTTTTGGCTAATATCAAATTAACAATGATATCTCTAAGGATACACACACACACACACACACACACACACACACACACACACACACACACACACACACACATATATATATATATATATATATATATAAAGATCATATTCAAGAACTGGTGCAAAGATAGTTGTTTTGCTTCCAATAAAGTCTTCATCAGATAATGACCCTAGGTTCAGGCATGGTTTCGGGACCAAACCATCATTACCACTAACCCGGGGCGCCCAAGCAGAATCTTACAATATTAACAGACTTTATTGGAAGCTGTTTGATCTGAACGAATGCCATATCCGCTCAGATGCAGTTACAGTCTTGTTTTTGGATTATATATATATATATATATATATATATATATATATATATATATATATATATATATATATATATATATATATATGTATATATAAAGTCCGAGTTTGGTTAAAAATGTACAGGTTAAGTTCAAAATAAAACCTCGACATTCAATCTCAAGAGGAAATATGTATGTTCTCCAGCCATTTTTGACACACTGCTCCAGTAGGTCTTCATACTTTTACAATTTACGCTCAGGTACCCAGACAATAAAAGTAATGATAACTTTCTTTGAATTAACTGACCAAATGACGAGATCTGGATGCTGGCGAGTTGATGTTACTTCCGTTGGAAAAGTTAGTTGCCGATCTATGTCAGCAATAACGTACGTGCCAGTCCGTGCAACCATCAAGTAGTGTTGGTTTGTGCCAATATCTATGCGGAGTTTTCGAAACGTTTCTTTCTTTAATAAACCGTATACTTGATTTTATACGTGAAATTTATATATCTATATATCTATATATCTATATTTTTCACGTATAAAAACAAGTATATATATATATATATATATATATATATATATATATATATATATATATGTGTGTGTGTGTTTTAAACCGGTAAACTCTATCGTTCTACGTAATATTTAGCGTAAAGTCATAATTTGCTAAATATATTTCATTTTTCTAAGTAATTTCCTTTTTATGTATAAAGAAAAAATGTGTATCTCATACGTACAACTTGCTTACTGCCCAGCACCAAATCAAAATTCTTTTTGTTTTTAGTGGCGCTTTGCGTGCTGTAATCAGCAAACTCGCTGATTAGTAATAGAAAGTTTGATTCGAATGAATACTCCGTACATCAGGTCTTGTGTCAGTCAAAGTTAAACCTTTTAATGCCTTCACCGCTAAGTGCTGAACTGGTCTCCTGCTGTGTAACTATCTTTTAAGCGTAGTTGAGGTCAGAAATATGGTGCTCCTTGTGGGGATCGAAATGCTTTACAATGCTTGCTATCTTGCTAACTAACTTATTACACCATACTAAGGGACCAAACCTCTGTGAGTCACCATTAATCTGCCAGCACCAGTCATTTCTGTGACATTTGCCTCTTGTTTTTACAGAGAGTTTAAAAAAAACATTATTTCTGTTATCTTGTATTACGCCCTCTATTATTTAGAGACTTTAAAGAAACATTATGCGTATCTTTATGGAATTTTGTTTAGTTTTGGTAATTTCACCAGAAATGGAATTCTGACTAAGTTTTTATTTTCTTTCAGTCTGCTCTACCGATTTGCAGAAGTCATCGATGCTTTTGTTTGCAGGTTAATATTTATGTGCTCGTCTTTGTCAATGAAAGATTTACTGGAGGCGACATTTTTTTTTATTTAAGAGAACGAGAAAGGAAAACATAAGTATATTGATAAGCACGAGTCAATGTGTATGAGAACTCACAAATGCACATCACTTTCTTAAAATACAATAGTAGTATACATATACACAAAAGTATGTTAATCTTTATTGCTCTGAATTTACTTGTATGCTTTTTTCAAGTAGTTTGTAATACATATTCACACAGAACTTGAGACAGCCTCGAGGATCTTCTTCTTCTTCTTCTTCTTCTTCTTCTTCTTCTTCTTCTTCTTCTTCTTCTTCTTCTTCTTCTTCTTCTTCTTCTTCTTCTTCTATAGTCCTTGAGAGTTTTTCACATCAGTTTTTGCTGATGGTCTTGCACTGGAGTTTGAGGGACAGCAATCACCTCAAGTCTCCAGGACTCTTCTCAGTATTCTGTCCGTTCTCAATAATGCTGTAGTTTGAATGGTCTCTACTCATCATCCAACATCTTAGTCCTCCAGTCCTTTTAATAATATTTTAGTGATTGTACCAAAAGCACCAATCACGATCGGTATAACTGTCTACTTCATGTTCCATATTTTTTTTCAATTTATCAGCAAGGTCGAGGTACGTATCCTTCTTTTCGCTTTCTTTCAGTTTTATTCTGTGGTCAGCCGGGACAGCAAAGTCCACAATTTTGCAGGTTCTCTTTTATTTTGTTGATTATTATTAGGCCTGGTCTTCTGGCCGAGATTAGGTGATCGGTTTGTATGTCCTATTATTTTTATTATTATTATTTACTCCTTGAGGGATTTTCACGTCAGCATTAGTGCCAGCAAGTCCCCTCAAGTCTCCAGGACTTTTTTCAGTATTCTGGCCGTCCTCAACAATGGTGTAGTTTGGATGGTCTCAACTCGTCCTCCAATTTCCAAGTCCACCAGTCCCTTAAATTATTATTATTGTTATGTTAATTATTATTATTATTATTATTATTATTTACTCATTAGCGTTAGCTTATCATTATTATTATTATTATTATTATTATTATTATTATTATTTAATTCCTTGAGAGTTTTTAACATCAGCCTAAGCTGATGGTCTTTCACTGGAGTCTGAGTAACAACATGTCTACTCAAGTCTTCAAGACTTTTCTTAGTATTCTGGCCGATCTCAATAGAGCAGTAGTTTGGATGGTTTCCATTTATCCTCTTATTTCCATGACCTCCTATCTCTTTATTAAATCTTTTTGTGACTGTACTAAGAGCACCAATTACAATTTGTAGGAACATCACTTTCAGCTTCTACAGTTTTTTCAGCTTTCTCACAAGATCGACCTACATATCCTTCTTTTCACTTTCTTTCAGTTTTAATCAGTGGTCAGTTGGGAAAGCAAAATCCACACTTTTGCAAGTTCTTGTTGTTGTTGTTAATTATTATAAGATCAGGACGTTTGGTCAAGATTAGATGATCCGTCTGTATGTTAAAATCCAATTGAAATTTATGTTTTTCATTCTCCAGGATATAATTATTATTATTTACTCCTTTAGAGTTTTTCACATCAGTGTTAGCTGATGGTTTTTCACTGGAGTTTGAGTGACAGCAAGGCTCCTCAAGTCTCCAGGACTCGTCTCAGGATTCTGGCCGTTATTAGCAATGCTGTCGTTTGGATAGTCTCTACCCATCCGCCAACTTCCAAGTCCTCCAGGCCTTTTAATAATCCTTTAGTTATTGTGCCTAACGCACCAATCACAATTGGCACAATCGTTACTTTCATGTCCCACAGCCTTTTCAATTCTCTAGCTAGGTGGAAGTACTTATCCTTCTTTTCACTTTCCTTCAGATTTATTCTGTGGTCCGCCGGAACAGCAAAGTCAACAATTTTGCAGATTCTCTTTTTTTTTGTTGATTATTATGAGGTCTGGTCTTCTGGACGGGATTCGGTGATCCGTTTGTATGTTAAAGTCCCATAGGAGTTTATGCAAGTCATTTTCTCGGACAGGTGCCGGGATGTGCATTTACCATTTGTTTGTATGGTCGAATTGAAATTCCTTGCACATTTCCCAGTGGATCACCCTCCGACCCATACGTATCTCGCCCTATACTTCTTCTGTGCTAATTTGCTGCATTCATTTATTATGTGATTGATCGTTTTGTCTCTGTCACCGCATAGCCTACATTTACTGTTTTGTTCCGTCTTATCTATTCTCACTTTGATGTGATTGGTTCTTATGGCGATGCCCTGTGCTGCTATTAGGATGGATTCGGTTTCTCTCTTAAGGTTTCCTTTTCTTAGCCAGGTCCAGGTTTTCTGTTGTTTATAAGACGTTTAAAGCTGTCATACAGTTATTTTCCCTCCCATTTTTGTTTCCTAGTTGTTATCGTGTTTCGTCTATCGTGTTGTCCGTATCGTTTCTGATGGTTGTAATCAGTCCTCGTTCGTGTTTTTCTATGTAGTCTTCGAGCCGTTGATGTATATATAAAATATACTTGTGTGAGTATTTTTGTGTGCACAAATGGTAATAATGTCAACTATCCAAACAAAGCTATAGATTGTGGTGGCGAGGATTATGTTTAATCATTACAGTTTAAGTGTTGTAACTTACAGAAGAAAGCAATTTCCTGACGAATCCGCATATGACTGAGAGTTTTTAGCGTTTCCGTTACGGTCGACATAATGTTTTTAATCATGCAAATTTTAAACGGGACCCCACCCCTCCAAAAAAAAAAAAGAAAAACCCTGAATGTTTTTAAATCCTTTTTAGAATTTTTCTGAACACTTGATTTTGTTTATTTGTTTAAATATTGTATCAAAACACATCAATTATGTGATGCCAAAACTTGATTAATTTGTTTATGTGTAATTTTATATCTTAATAAATGTTAATGATTGATTTTATATTTTCAATGTTCCATTGTATTTTTAATTATTCTTTTTCATTTGTTTATAAGTGTTAGTTTTCATAGATATATATTATATCATCTATTCCTAATACAGATATTTTTCACGGAGATATACTGTTCCAATTACTATTCCTACGTAATAATAATCATTGTTTCTTTGCTCAGTTACATGGTCCCGAGAACTTTCTTCCAATGACAGTAATAATCTTAAATCATGTCTATTTGACTCAAAATTAGTTCCCCGACTTGGGCCGAGGAATAATGTCAAAGAGGTTGGTATCATCACTGTCCACAGACCTCCAGAACTGAAACCTCACACCGGATACAGATTCAGTCATACCCAAAACCCCACAATATATATATATATATATATATATATATATATAGAGAGAGAGAGAGAGAGAGAGAGAGAGAAAGAGATAGAGCGAGAGAGGAAGAGAGAAAACGAAAAATTTCCGCCTACATGTGTTGAATCAGAAAATACAGTAACCTTATACGAAAATTCAGATTAATATGATGATATTTTAACACTAAAATAAGATAAATCATTAAAAAAATTACGAGTGAATCACGAGTGTGATCTTCAAATGGACCTGTATACAGACGTCTGAATTTCTAAAAGTAAAAAGTAAGTAAAGTTGGCGACCTTAATCGAGGGTGACCCAAAGGCTCCCTTTTCGATAGCTACTACACCAGGGTGTAGGGGAGGGCGCTACTCCTTTCCCTGGATCTCTTCACTTTACCCTTGATCCGTACCTTATAATGCTAGGCGTTAAGCAAGGAGGCATCAAGTACCATTTTTAAAGTCTTTGGTATGACTCGACCTGGGATTGAACCCAGCTCTCCCGGGCCATTGGCAAACACTCTAACAATTATGCCAATGTCCGGTACTGAAGTTCTACTCACATCTTTTTATAGCATTATACTCTTTATGTTTTTTCAATACTCACGGACCACTCTCTTTCTTATATATATATATATATATATATATATATATATATATATATATATATATATATATATATATATATGAAAGAATGAATAGATAATCCCATTGTTTCCGTATGAGCCTAAATTATTAGTTGAATTTCAAAATTCAATTTTTATCGTAGGGTACTGCTCTATGGGATTAATATTCAGCGCTGAGATGAATTTCAAAGGAGGGGATTAAAGCGAAAAATTTATTTTTTTAACATTAAACAACAAATCTATCTGATAAAATGAAACATGATTTTTTTCATACGGTGGTGGTGGTGTCAATTTTACTATATGGATGCACCACATGGACGCTGACAAAGTGTATGGAGAAAAAGCTAGACAGGAATTGCACAAGTATGCTACGAGCCATAGTGAACAAAACCTGGAAGCTATATACTACAAAGCAACAGTTGTTCGGGCACCTATGTTCCATCTCTAAAACCATCCAAATAAGATTGAAAGGCATGCAGACTACTGCTGGAGAAGTAAGAATGAACTCGTAAACGACGTTCTCCTTCATACAAACGTGTTAGCCCTTCACACAGACGTGCAAGTGTTACACAACCAACTAGAATCTATCTACAATAGCTCTGTACGGACACAGGATGTAGTCTAGAGGACCTGCCAGAAGCGATGGATGATAGAGACCAATGGTGAGAGAGAGAGAGAGGGGGGGGAGAGACGGGGGAGGGGAGCGTCAGGGACATCCGTGCTAGCAGCATGGCATGATTATGATGATGAGGATCACATGTTTTGACGTACCTCTGTATATGCAGAATGAAAGAAAAATTATTTTGAGTAGTAAAAATTTACATCTTTATATATTTAGTTTTTATTTCATATGTATTATTGCAAAAGGCAGTGCCATTTAGACTTCCGGTGTTTTTTTATCCATACGCCATTATTGCTATGAATTTACTCGTATATAATTTTTCAAGTAGTTTCTAATACATACAAACACACCTACAGATGCGTTTGTAATAGAGTTACTTCCCTTTCTTTTTAGCTCTTCAGTTTTACTTTTATTTCTTATTCTCTTCTTTATCTCCCCTTCCTTCACTAATGTATTGCACTCACTTTTTAGAGCTCTTTATTATTTTATGTCATTCATCACTTGAATTTTCTCTTCCGACCCTTTCATGTGCTAATATCGATTTGCATTATATTTACATCCTGTTATGCTCATGTTATATCATTTTTTAATTTTTTTTTTTTCTTGTGGTTCCCATTTCTGCAGAAGCGCATTCAAATCCTGCAATGTAGATTTTTGAATCATCGTTTTAACTGGAAGCCTTTCTTTCTTTCCTTTTCTTTTTTCTTTCTTTTTTTTTTTTTTTTTCTTTCCGAACTGTACATTTTTTCTGGTTTATATGCGAACACTTGGCATCGCTATTGTGGCATTGGAAAGAAGAAAGGAAATGTTTGGAATTACAATCAGCAACACACACACACACACACACACACACACACACACACACACACACACACATATATATATATATTTATATATATATGCGTGTGTGTGTGTGTGTGTGTGTGTGTGTGTGTGTGTGTGTTTAAAATTTCCTTGAGGGTAAATATTGTCCGTTTATATTTCTGTTTCAACATGAATAACGACAGTCGTAATGTCTACTGTAGTGATGAATAGAGTGGTGTCTTTACCAACGGTTCCAATCGTCAGGGTTCGAGCCCAGACATAAGGGAGGGTTTCTAAAGCTGATTATCAAGGCAGGCTAATCTACACCGATTGGGTTTAAGTAGGACTTAGTTAAGATGGGTTAAAATCTAAATCTACTCGCCTCATCCTGATAAGGATATGTAGCAGATGTTCGATCAATTTAGTCTTTCAGGCCTTCATCAATTTATGTTACTTGGTTGGATTTAATGGCATATCAACCTCTATAGCTTATTTAATGCCAGAGTCATTTTACACTTATTATATATATGATTAGTAAACGCATATTTTTA
>CAUZXS010006097.1:0-82500 GCA_963585895.1 Sepioteuthis lessoniana
TAAATATATATATATAGGTTTATATAAATGTCTGATGTATATATATATATAAATATTTATATATCTATATATATCTATATATATATATATATATATATATATATATATATATGTTTAAATGTTTAATATGTATATATATATATATATATATATATATATATATATATGGGGGGTGAGAATAATTGGCGTTTGGGAGGGGGGATCGACATTTTATTTTTTTAGTTATTTATTTATTTTTTTGATAGTCCGTTTTTTTTTTTTGTTTTTTTTTTCTTCCTCGTATACTGGTTATGGTCCGCTACGATTTAAGGTAATTTATTTGCCAGCGGTCACGAGCAGTTTTAGTTAAATTATTGAAACCTAATTGCAAATAGTTCAGATTAAGCGGGGGGTGTGGAGATAGGTTTGAAATAGTAATAAATTAGAATGTAAGTTGAATAAAGTAGCGTTTTTTATTTTTTATTTTTATACTTATTTTTTTTTTTTTTTTTAAGGAATATGTATGAGATAGGTAATTATGAACATAGGCTAATGATAAACGGGGAGGAAAAGTTTGGCAAAAAGCATGAGTTAATCTTTAGCAAATAATCTCGTGAGCCAAATAAACGGGATTATTATAATTATATTTTTTAATTTTTTTTTTTTTTTTTTTTTTTTTGCGAATAGGGGCATAAGTTAAAGTTAAAGACTGACTGAATAGTTTTGAGTTGGGGATTAATTCATGTTAGTTTAGTAGCATTAGTATAGGACAGATTTGGCGGGAAATTCATGTAAGTCTAGTTAACTGTAAATCATGGACACGGACGAGTATTAAAATAACATCTTACCTCGGTACCGATTCCGTAAGTATTTATTTTTTCTTTGCTTTGGTAGAGGCACGAGTGTAGCACGTCGCGATCACGGAGGCGGCTTGGCTCTTTCGGAGTCAAGCCAGGGTTACTGTCGGAGCTGATATGATACAGAAATAACCCGAAATCGGCAATGAAGACTGCGCCTCACTGAAGACCTCCCTGATGCATCTAAGATGTATGACTGAAATATTTTAAGTTTTATATATATATAGTATATATATATATATATATATATATTAATGTTTGATATATATTTACATATATCAGTGTTATATATATATATATATATATATATATATATATATGTTTGATATATGTATTAATGTTTGATAAGTATATATGATATATATATAAATGTTTGGTTTGATATATATATATATATATATATATATATATAAATTTATGATATATATATTATTTATTTATATATACATATGTATATGCAGGATGTATATAAATATGCATGATATATATACATATTTATATATGTAACTATATGATATATATATGTATATATACATATATATATGTGTATATATCTATCTATATATATATATATATGTGTGTGTGTTTATATATATATGTATACGTGGTCAATTCAATAGATTTCCAGACTTTTTTTGTACAGGCATTTAAAATTGTCATAGACTCTTGTAATTCAGTATGTTATTGCTATACATCTTTTTAGATGACTGACCAATTTTTATGATTTCAGCTTCAAATGAACAGCTACAGCACCAATTGCAATACACCCTACTCAATCCTTATTGTCAGAGCTGGTGAATTTCAAAATTCAATCTGGACGTGAGGCAGAACGATATGCAATAAAATTCTGTTTCAAACTTCGAATAAATGCTACAGAAGCGTATGGAATGCTTCAGACTGCTTTTTGACCATTTTGCATAAATCGATCATCAGTTTTTGGGTGGCATAAGAGATTCAAGGAAAGCAGGGACTCTGTGAGGGATGATGGGAGGTCTGGGAAGAGTAGGAATTCAGTACCACAGGGGTGATAGGCCAAAGGGTTAGGGTTACTATGTTGAGGTTTTAAGGGAGTTCAGCAAGAGATTCCTTGGAAAGAGGCCAGCACTCTTAAAATCGGGTCAGTAGCATTTCCACCAGGACAATACGCCGGTCCACAACTCCATCCTTGTCACAGACTATTTGACTAAGATGGACATCAAGACAGTTCCCCACCCTCCCTATAGTCCAGACCTTTCTACCTGTGACTTTTGCTTATTCCCTAAGCTCAGAGTCTATTGTTTTGAGACAATTGAGGAGATGAAAGAGGCTGTGACGAAGGTCCTTGACACGCTCACACAAGAGGACGTCTATGGGGTCTTCCAGAAGTTGTTGGAACGGTACAAGTGCATTGCAGCCGAAGGAGATTATTTCGAAGGGCACTAGAGTTTCATATGTGTACTATCAATAACAGTGCCCATACAAAAAAAAACGTCTGGAAACTTAATTGATAATCCTCATACTTGCATGTGCTATATATATATGTAGATATATGTGCACGTGTTTGAAATACATATATATATATACGTATGATAAATATACGTGTATATATATATATATATATATATATATATATTTGTGGGATACAATTATATGAGTAATGTTTTCTATCCAATAAATATGGTAGATTTTAGTCTTTAAACTGTAGTGACTTATATACGAAATTAACAATATTATCTGAATGGTAGTCATTATATTCGTATACTATTCTACATAATTTTTAGTAGACTTTACCTCTGCCTAGCCCAAGAAATCTATCAGTATCTCTCACGCTCGTAGAAAAGGGAGAGAAATGTATCAATATAAAAGAGACAAAAAAGGGTATTAGAAATTCTAGCCTTTGCTACCCGAGATAGAGGTGTGTCAATATTTCTTAAAACAAAAAAAAAACATCTCCCACAACGTAATTCATTTCAAGAGAAATAAACTATACCAAATCCATGTTTGCATATTTTTTCGTATGCCTGTCGAAAACTGAATTTAATGTAACAAAACAACATCCATTCAAGTTATGACACTATTATAATAAAACAACATACATTCACTATTATAACAAAAAAAGAAACGTATAAAAAATGTAATGAGTGACTTGTACGAAGCAATGCTGTCAACCACCTATTGTCAATTTACTTTTTGCTAATGATAAAATACTATCATTTGGTATTTTATGTCAAAGTTTATTTTGAATCCAATTTTTAGGGTGTTTTCTTTTTCTTGGCGTCTCCTTCTTGTGTAGAATCAACCAGGACAAGCGTATTCTTCTAATTTCCTGTGTAGACTTATTGAAAACGGAGTTTACTATTTCTTTAAGTGACCTTCAAGGAGACCACCGCTTCCTAGTGATGAATATCTTTCTGTTTGAACTCGAATTTTTTTCCGTTGAGTCTATTTATCGAATCTACTGATCTTGTCGGCCAAAGACTCCAATTATTCCGACTCCAGACCTTAGACTCAACTTTCTTTTGAAGAGAACAGCATACCAAAACCACAATTAGCCTGCAGTTGTTTCAAAAAGTAACCAAAAAACTGTAAGGAAAAGAGGCTTAACCTAAGCGACTAATACTCCTATTTGCTCAAGCCACCTAGCTTTAAAAAATGCCTAAAGTCGAGGTGAATAAATAAGAGCTCACAAAAAAAAAAAAAAAAAAAAAAGAGAGAGTCAGGCAGTGCCTTTTGCTCAAGTCTGAAGAAAAAAAGGAGAAAGATATCCCAGGCAGTTCTCACTTAAATAACTGTAGGGACGGGGAATAAAAATATCCAAGCAGACATTAACTGCTGAATTTACAAATTTTAACAAAGTTATATATGAGATATATATATATATATATATATATATTACATTATATATATATAGTCATCCAGGGACAGACTTTAGTTGTATCACAACTCTTCAGGGTGGCTAGACACGCAGAACGCTTGAAGCTGGGATTGAAACCCGCCCAAATTTACATTAGACTTAGTATCATAACGCTCAGCCAACAAGCGAACCACGTCACCTCGGGAATTATAAGGCATCAAGTAGTAGTTTTCGTTTGTTTACATTTTTATATCTTACCGGATACCACAGTGTTCAATTTGTTCGGAGAGCTTTGCATTATGTGAATGGCAGCCGTAATATATATATATATATATATATATATATATATATATATATATATATATATAATTGATATATGATATATATGTATCTATATTATATGTGATATATATCATCATTATTATCCTCAATTCGTATTGACAGCATGGATTTCTCTTACTCTCTTCATCAGTTCATATCCATTGCTCCTTGCAGGTCTTATTATATGGCACGTTCATGTGTAAAGGGACATTGAAGAACATCATTCATGAGTTCTTCCTTGCTTTTATAGCTTTGTTTTGTTCGTCTTGGATGATTTTTCAGATTGGAGGTAAGTGGTTATTCAGCTGCAGTTTTATGGGGAGTTACTTCCAAGATTTGTTCCGAATATCACATAGCATTCTCAACTAGTTCTCATCTAGCTTTTTTGTCGGTCTATTTTGTTAGCATCCATGTGTTGGATCCATACAGTAGTATTGGTAGCTTGGAAAATTTTCGTTTTATTTTATCAGACTTCCTAATGATCGTCATTCTGTCAATAACACTGCATACCTTTAGTGGGCATATGTTAATATCACCTTCAGTACATGAGATATGGTTACTCAGATAAGTGAACTTGTCTACTAATTTTAGAGTCCTGGTACATAGAAAAGACACAGCTCCTTAACGTTTCAAAAATGTACACAGTTTTATCAGCATTTATGTGGAGACCAATACACCCTGCTGCTTGCTGCAGGCTATGCACTAGGGGTTTGGCTTGGGCAGACGTATTTGCAATAATTGCAAAATCATTTACATATACTCCGTTGTTTATGTTTCTGCAAGACATCGACAGCTTCTTGCAGTTATTAGATCTTTTAACTTTGATATTTATATATATATATATAAATATATACATATATGATATCAATTTTTCTTTATATATTGTTGGATTACACTCCATTATTTACTTATATATATATATATATATATATCAACTTTATTTACTTTTATATTATATAGGATATATATATATATAACATGTAAGTAAAGTTTGCGACATTAGTGGAGGACGACCCAAAGAGACATTTTTCAATAGCTACGACACCCTGGAATGCTCCACTTTATCCTTGTTACGAACTTTATAATACTTATTGTTAAACAAGGAGGCATCAAGTACCATTTTTTTGAGTCTTTGGTATGACTCGACCTGGCATTGAACACCGGACTATATATATATATATATATATATATATATATATATTATGTATATTATACGATATATACTGCATGTGATATATATATATATATTATGTATATGTGATATTATATATTATATATATGAGATATATATTATACATATATATATTAAACATACATATGTGATATATTATATATATATATATATATATATATATATATTATACGATATATACTGTATGTGTGTATATAAATTATATGTGATATATATGTATATTTTATATCATACATATTACATATATGACATATACATGTATATACATTATATATAAAACATATATATTATGATATGAAGATATATATATCTAATATATATATATATGTGTATATATATATATATATATATATGTTATATCATACATATATTATATATGTGTAAATATTATATATGATAAATATATATCATCATCATCATCTTGTGCTGCTCGCATGGATTTCCCTCCCTCTCCCTCCGTCCGATTCTATCATCCATCGCTTCCGGTAGGTCTTCTAGGCTACATTCTGTGTCCCTACAGAACTGTTGTAGATAAGTTCTAGCTGGTCGTCTAACACTTACGCGTCCTTCGCTTTCGTGCAAAAAAAAAAACTCGAAGTTATACTATCATTTGTAGAATTCTCCTCGGTTGACTCCATACACAGGGGGAAGATTAAGAAAATATTTCAAGCCTACAGTCTATCCAGGGAGACCGTTGCAGCCATAATGATGCTCGATAAAACACGAAAGTGAAAGTGCGCTAACGGGATGGAGACACTGACATTTGGACATTGTCGCATGTATGCTACAAGGGGACACGTTAGCACCATACAAGTTTATAATCTTCCGAGACGACGTACTTCGGGCGTCAATAGATTTAGTGAAAGAAAATGGCCTTACACTGAAAAGGGTGAGAAGCAGACGATACCCCGCACGAACTGATATGGGTGCGGACTATGTTGATGACATAGTGCTTCTGGCAAATACACCCACCCAGGGGGAATCACTGCTGCATAGTCTGGAGTGGGCAGCAGGCGGAATAAGCCTCCATGTGCTTTAATCAAAGTAGCGATATCTCCACACTAAATGGCGGCTCACTGAAACTAGTGGACAAGTTCACCTACCTCGGAAGCAGCGTCTCTTCTACCAAATATGACATCAACACGCTTCTAGCGAAGGCACGGACAGCTATTGATAGGCTATCGGTTATATGGAAGTCAGACCTATCCTATAAAATAATATATATATATATATATATATATATGTATTATTCGGTCATTTAAACAGGAGTTGAGAGTAATTCCATCAGGACAAAAAAAACATTCAACAGTGAACATTTAAATTTTCCTGGTAAAGAGCTCAATGTAACTGACATTACAGAGCAATAATTTCTTCAAGAAAAAACAAAAACCGTTCACATTAGGATTATAAATTCATTTCCATCCTGTTATGGGTTTTTGATATAAATCAAAAACACAAAAAAAAAAAATTAACAGGACTTCTTCAGATCTTATGGATAAAATAATTCAGAATAGACACATGAAAGAAGGGTGGGAGTGGATAGAAGAGGGTGAAGAGTTTTCTCCTCATTTAGCCCACTTCTGGTTTTTCTATTTTATTGCCCGTTGGAATTATAGTAAATTAATTATTTTTGCTACGCACTAATGAGGATAACTCATCGTAGAAGGTGACTATTTCATTCTCTTCACTAACATTGGTGGGGCTGTAGCATGAGACGATTGTTGCTCTGGGGTTTCCGTTAAATGTAGCTGCCATCATTCTAGGTTGTATTTTCTCAACGCTATTAAGCGTTTTTAGTGCTCTAGGTCCTATAAGCAATCCTACCCCTCCTACTGCGGCGTTGACAGAGTTTTTCCATGCGGATACAGTGGCGAGCGACCATCCATTGCCAGTTTCGTGATATTTGATATCTTCTGTGTGCGTGTATCTGTGTTCTTGTATGCATATTATGTCTATTTTATGTTCTTCGGCCGATGCAATTAGCTCTGGGAGTTGTCCTATTCTATTGAAGGTTCTTACGTTAAATGTGGCTATTTGTAGTGTTTGCTTGCATTTTAGTAGTTTTGATTGTTTGAGCTCTGTAGCTGATTTTTCGAACACCGAGGCCAGGGCTCCAACCTCAGCAGGACGCGCCCCTTTTTTACCCGCGCGAAGAGCGATGCGGTTTGTGTAAGTGGTTTGAGTGTGGGTCATGGTTATCTTTCGATGGCTGTTTTATTCTCTTCTATAGAAGCCACTCTTATAGAGGAGCAGCAGTAGTTCCCCGATCGAACTGGCGATCCTGAGCGAAAAGTCGTCAAACTCACGTCCAGGACCCATTTGGGTATTGAGTTTGGTCGTCCATTGGTTTATTCAAATACCTTTACGTACATCATGCTGCTTCCCATGTGTACATAAAAAAAAAAGGGGGGGTGTTTTAAGTTTTAACTTAGTTAAAGTCCAACATTAAGGTACTTTCGTATGACTTTCACTAGTACTGACTTATACTTTTTTTTTTTGCTGTATTGGGACTTTTCCTGGGTTTATCATTTTTTTTTCTTCTTCCTACAGTTGGGGACCTAGCAGGCTTCAGGAATTATAGAGCTTTTTTTTTTTTTCTTCTTAGGGGAGCCTGTGGTAGCATTAGGCGTTCTAGGCTTTTTCTTCTAAACTACTGTTAGGGCTTCCTTTACGAATTTTTAAATTATTCGATAGAAGATATTCAAAAACATTCTGCCTTGTTCGCTGACATGTGGATAGGCTTAATATCAAATTGGCTTTATAGTAGAGTAAGCGTGCCTTTACATTTAAAACGCATAGTTTAAGCATTATTTCACAAACAAAATACAGCATAACATTTTATAAAATTCAGTATTTTAAATTCATAGGGCTTAAAGACATACTGACCATTATTGACATATTTCTTCCACTTGGCTCCTGAGTTCAAATGCTTCTTCTTCGTTTGGACTTTTATTTACTACTGATATTTTAGGTAGCTTTGGGGGCGGTCTACTGGGGTGAAGGGGAGAATTCGTTTTTGTTTTTTTTGGGGTTTTTTTTTTCCTTTTCTGGGGGGGGGCTGTGGTAGCATTCTAGCCTTTTTCTTCTAAACTACTGTTAGGGCTTTCTTTACGAATTTTTAAATTATTCGATAGAAGATATTCAAAAACATTCTGCCTTGTTCGCTGACATGTGGATAGGCTTAATATCAAATTGGCTTTATAGTAGAGTAACCGTGCCTTTACATTTAAAACGCATAGTTTAAGCATTATTTCACAAACAAAATACAGCATAACATTTTGTAAAATTCAGCATTTTAGTCATTGGCGGAGACATGAATGCCCAAATCGGGAAAAACGGAAACAACAAATACAGCCTCCACAACACGTCAAATAGAAATGGGCAACATCTAACAGATTTCATGATAGAAAATAGATTAGCATGACTCAATACAAACTACCAAAAAAGAGAGGGCAAACTATGGACATACACGTACGCAAACAATACTAAAGCTCAGATAGACTACGTCCTTATAAACAAGAAATGGAAGAATAGTGCATTGAATTGCGAGGCATACTCCTCTTTTGAGGGTGTGTCCACCGATCACCGAATAGTCACAGCGAAAATACGGTTAAGCCTACGAAAAAACGACAAACGAACAGCGACCACCAAACACTATAACTGGGCCCTATTAAACAACAAAGATGTAAGAGATAAATACGTATTAGAATTAAGAAACAGATTCGAAACACTACAAGAAAAGACGGAAAAAAGTACACCAAACGACGAATACGAAAATTTCGTCAATACACACCTTGAGGCAGCAGCAAAATACATTCCAACAAAAATTAAAACTAAATATAGAGTCCCATGGGAAACTTTAGCGGTGAGAGAAAAACGTGCACTAGTGAAAACAGCCTCCAAAAACTATCGAAAAAACCCAACAAACACAAATGCCTTAAAACTAAAAACGGCACAATATCAATTAGCAGGCATATATATAAAGGAACAGACAGAATACATTCAAAATCAGATAGATAAGATTAGAGACTCGGTGGAAGATAGACAATCTAGAATGGCCTGGCAAACAATAAACGAAGTGAGCAGAAGAAAGAACACAGCCAAAGCAAAACTTAAAGCAGCAAACCAACAAGAAAGAATAAAACTGTGGAAACAGCACTTCGAAAACTTACTTGGAAACCCACCAAAAATAACGCATGAACCAATCACCAGAATAATTAGCAAACAATTAGACATTAAACTTGGACCGTTCACACAAGAAGAACTCAACTCGGTTCTCAGAAAAATTAAGAATAGGAAAGCTGCAGGGCTGGACGAAATTCCCCCGGAAGTATGGAAGACCAGACAATTCGACGACATACTGCTCCGACACTGCAACGCAGTATACAATCAAAATCCGATAGATAGATGGACGAAGGGATGCATACTCCCCTTCCCTAAAAAGGGGGACCTCGGATTAGCCAAAAACTACTGAGGCATAACACTTACATCCATAGCTGCCAAAATCTACAATGCCCTACTACGAAACCGAATAGAACCCAAAATCGACAACATACTTAGAAAAAACCAAAATGGCTTCCGAAGAAATAGATCTACGACCTCACAAATATTAACCATCCGCAGAATCCTCGAAGGTGTACGGGCAAAGAACCTACAAGCGACATTAATATTTGTCGACTTTACCAAGGCTTTCGACTCCATTCACAGAGGAAAGATGGAACAAATCCTGCTAGCGTACGGCATACCTAAAGAAACCGTAGCGGCAATAACGATTCTCTATAGAAACACTAAAGTAAAAGTACGATCACCAGATGGAGACACAGAGTACTTCGACATTGTAGCAGGAGTACTACAAGGGGACACGCTGGCTCCGTATCTCTTTATCATTTGTCTAGACTACGTACTTAGAACATCGATTGACAAAATCAAAGAGAATGGCTTCGAACTGACGAAGAAAAGAAGCAGAAGATACCCTGCAACAACAATTACCGACGCCGACTACGCCGATGACATAGCGATACTGGCAAATACACCTGACCAAGCCGAAACACTTCTGCATAGTTTGGAACGAGCAGCAGCAAGCATAGGCCTCCATGTTAATGCACACAAAACGGAATATATGTACTATAACCAAACGGGGGACATCTCCACTCTAAAAGCAACCCCTCTTAAACTAGTAGACAAATTCACGTACCTAGGAAGCAGCGTCGAATCAACCGAAAAGGACATCGAAACGAGATTAACGAAAGCATGGACAGCTATCAATAGGCTATCGACTATATGGAAATCAGACCTAACCGATAAAATGAAACGCAGTTTCTTCCAGGCAGCGGTCACATCGATACTGCTATATGGATTCACTACATGGACGCTAACAAAACGGCTAGAGAAGAAACTAGATGGCAATTACACAAGAATGCTGCGTGCAATCCTGAACAAGTCCTGGCAGCAACACCCCACAAGATACCAACTGTACGGCCACCTGCCCCCTATCACGAAAACTATTCAAGTTAGGCGAACCAGACATGCAGGACATTGCTGGAGAAGCAGAGATGAACTCATAAGAGATGTACTCTTATGGATCCCCACACACGGCCGCGCAAAAGCAGGACGACCAGCACGAACGTACATTCAGCAGTAAGTGAGGATACAGGTTGTTGTCCTGAAGACCTGCCTAGGGCGATGAACGATAGGGAGGAGTGGCGAGAGAGGGTCAGGGTTTTCCGTGCTGCCAGCACCATATGATGATGATGATGATGAATTATTTTTATTTTCATTTTTTAAATTCTAAATACTTTTCGATTCAAGACTCCAGATTTAATACTAATTTAGATAAATATAATTTTCTTTGATAACTTTACGTAAGGATACAGTAATACTTATTTCAAATTAAATTCAAAATTTAAAATTAGAATTTTTAATTTCAAATTTTATTTTAGTGCCTATTCATGGAAGAGTGCGTACACATCATATGGTTACTTCTCATTTTTTATTTTATCTTATTTTTATTCATTTACCTTAAATCTCAAATTAATCCTATGTTTTTCTATTTAAGTATTATCTATGATAATTTTTTATAGTTTAAATCTATTCCTATGTCTACATCTAGCTATTAATTCACATCTCTTATTTAACAATTTTCCAGGGTCTAGGTATATCATTATTTGTTTTTTTTCCTCTAGGCATAGATTACAACTACTATCAAAACATTTTGGAGTATTTGACTTTTTCATTATGGACCATTGAATCTCAGGGGTTAAACCTTTATTTTTCAAACTCCAAAAATGCTTAGATAGGGCTGTTTGGTGTTTCAGGTGTTCATGGGAGAAAGAAAATTTATGATTCACGTATCTAATTTTCCATTTCGTGGAGGAAATTCCGATATGAGTTTTTTTTATTCTCTTTTGGGTAAATGATTCCTTGATACACTACATTATTTAAGTTACATTATCCATTCATAGGACACTTATTTCGAGTTTTACAATTACATTCGTTTTTTTACTATTAATATTATTTGTTCGGTCCTGAAATTCCTTAATTATCTCTTTATTATGATTATTGATTATTTGAAAAATATTTTTCGTGCAGGAGTAACTAATCTTTAACGTTTTTCTATTAAATATTTTATGTAGTATATTATCATGTTTAAAGTGTTTATCTATCAGTTTCAAAAAATATTTACCTACAAAAGGGGGGGGGTAACCATATAATTTTTCTTTTTCTATTTTTATGACCATACTTCTTATTTATTTCTTTATTAATATCATTCAGTATATTTTCTTCTTGATAGGTAAACTCTTCCCTAAAACCGCTATTTTTAAGGGCATGCATATATATCTTATGACTCTCCTGGAATATTTTCTCGTTTGCTGATAAATTTCTTATTCTCAAATTTACTGCTTTTGGGACTTGTTTAATTATGGTCTTAGGGTGATTCGAGTTAACATTAATATATGAAGGGTACTGATCAGTTTTTATAAACGGTTTATATGTATTATTCGAAAGGTCTAGGGTTATTATTTGATGAGACTTCTATTTTGAATCCTAAAAACTTAAAAGCCCTTATAATCTTCTTTTGTATGCTTGAGCTATTTTGCCATTACTTTTTGAGATATATATCAACCCATCAAATGATATAAACCCATCTGTTCCAGGCTAATAATCCTATTAAGTATATCTAATATATATAAACCTACATAGTCAGCTATTTGTGAGGAATCATAAACCTCCCATAGGGACATCAAAATTATCAGAACCACTTTTTACCCATGTGGATCCATTATATTTTAGAACTGTTTTCCTACAAGCTAGAATTATTTCATATTGCTCTGTTATATCAACATATTTTCTGGCATAGTTAATGCTATCTATCTGAGTATTTTTTGTTATAGAAGGATAAAAGTCAATGATATAATATAATTTTTGCCATTCTTTATCAAACAAAAATTCTCTAAATTTTTTTCTTATTTTATTGTTTCTGCTCCTCCAAAGCCAAAAAGGTAAATGACCAGAAATTGAAAATACTCAAAGAATAATTAAAAGACCAATTTTATTTACTAAACAATTTGTTTCTAATCAATTGGTTTTGAAAGTTAAAGTCAGGAAAATTACACCAAAAAAAAAAAAAAGAAAAAATTTAATTGCCACCAACATAACAGTAAACGTATTTAGTTACATTAGTTCTAAATGGTAAATTTAAAAAAAAAAACTTTTTTAATAGAATTTAATTGTTAAAGGAAAATTTTTTTATGTTTTATTTTTCTAAAATCTTATTCTGAATCAATCAAGAAGATTGAAAAGGGGAACTCACATTGCAGTTTGAAAAAGTTTCCAAACTCGTAAGTAAATTTGGATTCTTAAAAATCCTTAATGCCACCATCCAACTACAATGAAAGAAATTGTGTTTGTTCACTTATGAGCAGTACTTTTTAGAAAGCATTGTCCTTCAGTATTTAAAATGATGACATAATAAAATGAACAAATGCAAAGTTGAGTTGCATTTAGAAATTATTCAGAATTTTCAATATAAATAGTGGTGCCCGTGGTGTAATGGTTATTGTTGTAGGAAATGGATACAGTGACACGAGTTCAAATCCTAGACAAGACTGATTGCATTTCACATAGCACAAAATACCCTAAGAAAAGGTATGAATCCAATTATTCTCCTTCCCGCTATGGGAAATAGTAGGGCAGACTGAGTTCTTCAGCCTTGGTGAGGCAACTAGTCTAGGAGAAGGAAAACTCTGAATTCAAACCTGTTAAACTCCGCTTAAAAAATGACCTTATGTCATATCCTGCCCGAATGGAGGGGTTGGTAAATATGAATATAAATAGCTTTCCTTTACTTGATGCAGACAGCAGCTCATAATTAATAATGAATCCAGCGTTTTTCATTTCAAATTCAGATTGTTATGATTGAATGAGGCTAGAAGTTTGAATTATGTAAACATATTTTGTTCAAATGGACAATGTAAGCCAAGTTAACTCATTGGCAATATGATGTAAACAAATGTTTTTATTTCAAAACTCAAAATAGGAATTTCAAACCTCAAAGTAATATGGCAAGATTAAGAATTTTATCAAAGAGTTAGAGACTGAATTGAAAATCCCTTTCAGAACTCCAAAAGAAGGAATAGTGATTAGGTTCAAGTCCAGTAATAGACAAGACAATTGAAGAAATCTGGAGAGCTGTGTGATGTAATTTTAATTCTTGTATTCCACTTTTCCAATGAGCAAGAAAAAAATATCAAGGGTTGTTTAAAGAAATGGCTGTTACTGCTGCTGTTGATTTGCTACCCTTGCCATTATAATCAGACATTGTTACATAATGTAGACAGCACCTGATAACTTAAAGTGAATTCAGTGTAATAATGTCCGATGAAAATAATTCTCATAGTGTTATGTAAAGACAAGATAAATTGAAGAAAAAAAGCAAAAACATATCTGACAAATATTTTGGTGAAAAAAAAGAGGATTCATTATAAGATAATAACTTTATTTGGCTATGCAAAATTTTAAACAAAAGTGTTTTTAGTTTTCCCTGATTAGTTTTGAGAAATCTCTGAAAGAATTTAAATAAACAGATAAGAATCCAAGTGCATATTGATATTTTGGAAAGAATTCAAAATAGTTTGAATTATTGATAGGAATTTGAATGTATACGGATAAAACTGAATGCAACCTAGAATCAAGCCAATTGGCCTCAGTTGAACAACATTAGAATTTAAAAAGAGAAACTCATCAATGCAGAAGTGAACAATTTGCTAAGAATGCTGGGAAGGAAAAAAAGATGTCGGTTAGCACTGACTCTATTCATGATGTCTATAGAAATAAGAAAAAACAGAAAAGCAATCCCATTCATTATAAGATCACAATGATTATATGATCTTCTTTAGTTTCTGAAATTTATCTTAGAAAAGGTTTAAAATATTTATATTGTGATAATTAAACTTTTTCATTTTTACTTAGATTCTGAATTTAATTTGCAAATTTTCTCAAAAAAGTTTATTTATTTTTTAATTTATTTTTAAACATTTGAATGGATTGAATAATTTCATTCTCAAAGTTCAATGATTGGGAAAAAATTCATTCAAAATCGTGTGATATTTTATAGTTTTTGTAATAAGCATTATCTGTAAATTGAGAAACTTAAAAATACTTTTTATTGTTGTATTTAATTAAATTATTTAAGCATAAAAAAACAATTTTGCTATTAATGATACAAAATTGAACATTTCCAAGGAGAGGCTTGTCATCAGTATAACTTACGGCAAAGTGGTCACATTTAGGATGTTTTTTGTTTGATCAATAATGATAGCATTTAAATGGGGAATTGAATCAAATTACTATATATAATCATGCAATGAACAACTTTTTAAGACCAATTTTTCATCTCAAAAACAAAGAATCGTTCGTGATATGAGATATTTTTATAACATCAAAGCTTACCTGGTTTCTAGGCCTAACCTTGTAACTTTCATCAAAAATATCCATGCATATTCTATACCTAAACAAAGCCTATTAGTTAAGATAATAAAGTTTTTACTTAATATTGTTTACTATTCATGATAACTGTGCATATATGTAAAAATGTTATGAATAATAAACACAAAATGCATAAATAATAAACACAAAATGCATAAATAATAAACACAAACTGCATAAATAATAATCACAAACTGCATAAATAATAAACACAAAATGCATAAATAATAAACACAAAAAGCATAAATAATAAACACAAAATGCATAAATAATAAACACAAAATGCATAAATAATAATCACAAACTGCATAAATAATAAACACAAAATGCATAAATAATAAACACAAAAAGCATAAATAATAAACACAAAAAGCATAAATAATGAACACAAACTGCATAAATAATAAACACAAAAAGCATAAATAATAAACATAAAATGCATAAATAATAAACACAAACTGCATAAATAATAAGCACAAAATGCATAAATAATAAACACAAAATGCATAATTTACACCATGGTCACTACTAAATTGTTTATTCAAAGTAATGCATTGATTTTTATGGTATTACAGTAATTTTTAAAGTATAAATAAGTGTTTGAATGTTTCTCTTAACATCATTGGATGTTAAAGAAATACATTTTTTATTGGGAGTCATCCATTATACCCAATATATAATAAAAACATATTTTGTGGCCAAAAATTAGGGGTAGTTCATTAGACAAGTATATACAGTACATATTTTTGTTTACATAAAAATCTTTGATATTTTTTAATTGATGTTAATTAAGACATAATCAATATTTTTATACAAATGAAAATTTTAAATTGCATGATCAAATTAGAAAAGATTTTATTATCTGAGTGACCTTTTAAAATGAATACAAAAAATATTTAATCGCTCTTTCTATATTTTCCTCTGTTGCTGTTCATCAAATGTCAGTCAGTTTGTTCATATCAGTAAGACTTCACCACTTTTGGTCTAGTTTCAGCAAAACTTTCAGTTGTTACCATTGAACCCTTAAAACAAGATTATTCAATCTTTCACTTCCCAGAATGAAACTACTTTTTATGCCAATAAAATGTTAACTATTTCCAAGTTTGCTATGTTTGTTGTATAGCCACATAATACATATGCATGCAGAATCATAATGACGACACAATAAAGGCGAGCAACACAGTTCTTAAGAAAAATATACCTCTCATTTTATTTGAAAGGGTTCGAAAGGGTTACTAAAGGTTTTACTGTGAGAGGAAGTTGGAGACCGAACAGAACGGCAACATATTGACCCCCACTCTTATGGCCATAACAGCATTTCTTTCCCGTTCATCTGGACTGCTCAACTGGGGGCCTGGGGGCCCAGCCTCTCTGGGACATGTTCCTCATTCCAACATCTTCTCTCCAACTGATCTGAACTCCAACTGCCTGACTTCCTGTCTTCACCTGGGTTATATAATTGTTCGATGCCCACCTTCTTCTTGTGGGCGTCACAAATCGCACTCAATTCAACCCGTCCACGGTCAAGGTTATATCCTGATATTCCTCGAACGGATGCACCTGTTTTTTACCCCGGTGCATTTCCTATTTTGACAGCTTGGCTGGGGTCAATATGTTACATGTTTTTCCAGGGACAAAACTATGATGCTAGATATTCAAGAGAACAAATGTCATTTTCAAAGCTCTAAGAAAATTGAAAATTATTTTATATATGATAGAAAAGTGATGATTTGTTTATTTACTTCTCAATTACATTTGATACTCATATTAATTGGCATAGAGTACAGTGTTTAAAAAAGTGTTGAGGTTTTTATGGGAGTTTCTTTGTGATATTATTGTTTTAAAGACTTTGCCTGTTCACCATTCCTGTCAACAAATTATTGGAATCTTTCCTTGGTGATATTTGTAATATCAGTTCTGCTTTTCTAAAAAAAAAGATTATTCTATAGAAATATTAACATTTTTTTAATCATCTGTGGTAGATTGCAAGAATCTAATGACAGGGATGGTGAACGTATGGTGACTGTTTATATCATAAAGGTACTCCCATTACAGTGTTTTACACATTAAAATACATAACTTAGATAAGGTTTGGTTTGGTTTCTTTGTTTAATGGCATATCAGCCTTTGTAGATATGTTCTTCTAGGAGAATGTTGGAAGATAAGAGGATCCATACCTTTCCAAAGAGTATTAGTCTGAAAATGAAGGAAATAGTGTGACTGTTGTTTGAACTCACATATACAGGAGTTACACTCCTATATTTTAAGATGGACGTTATGCCACTTATTCCTAAAACAAAGAGGGCAGACGCACGTAAACAATCAGTCTTGGGAACCCATTAGGCAGGAGAACCACAGGGTTAGTGCCTAAAACTACGTCCGCAACTTCAATTTCGTCCCACATTTTTGGAGCCAACTACATGACAAGAATTCTCTATAAATACGCTCATCTTCCAACATTCTCCTAGAAGAACAGTAGTGGTACTATTTAACCCACAGCTGGGAGGATAAGGGGGTTCATACCTTTCCCAAGAGTATTTGTCCGAAAGTGAAAACTTATATAAACTTGAATTTTTTGGCAAATTTAACTACCCAGTTTTATTCATTTATTTTTTAAAAACTTTTATATATTACAATTGTATATGCTACCTATATGATGTTTTCTTAAAACCAGGAATATTTTCATCAGAAAATTTGTTTGCATGTGAAAGCAACATTAACCCATAAATTTCGTTTGGCTTGGTTTTGTTTCTTTGTTTAATGACATATCAACCTTCATGGGTTATTTAATGCCAAAACTTTCATTGTAGAAGAACAGCAGTAGTACTGTTTAACCAATAGCTTGTGGGCTATAAGAGAATCCATACTTTTCCAAAGAGTATTAGTCTGAAAATGAAGGAAATAGTGTGACTATTGTTTGAACTCACATGTACAGGAGTTACACTCCTATATTTTAAGATGGACGTTATGCCACTTATTCCTAAAACAAAAAGGGCAGACGCACGTAAACAATCAGTCTTGGGAACCCATTGGGCAGGAGAACCACAGGGTTAGTGCCTAAAACTACGTCCGCAACTTCAATTTCGTCCCACATTTTTGGAGCCAACTACATGACAAGAATTCTCTATAAATACGCTCATCTTCCAACATTCATCCTCTTTTCACATTTTCACTTACAGGGCCAACACACTCTCTCCAGTGTGACTTCCCAAGAGAACACTCTCACTCTCTCATTTCAACTCACAGCAATATATCGCCACAAAAATATATACGCTATACAACCATTCTTTTACTTGTTACACCTTTTCGGTGAAATTTTTCCAGCCTCAAAAGCAACAGAAATTTCATCAAACCTCTGAAATAAACAAACAAACAATATGGGAGAAGACACATTCCTCCTAATATACACTATTAAGATTCTATAGAATATACGTAGTCCTGTGGGGATTTAGGAATTAACAGTAAAACTCCCAACCGGATATTGACTCGTCGGCTGCCAGATACAAAATGTACAAACGCGTCGCCACGCATAAGGCTCCACGCATCCATCCGGTTAAAAATCAGAAAAAATAAAAATAATAAAGTAAAGTAGCCAATGGGAAGCGGTCGCGCCAAAATTAGAAGGATTTTGGAGTGGCGAAGAGAGATAAATACTCAGGTTTTCTGTGAACCGACCTCTTTTTCGGGTAGTGACGTCGAACCGACAACACCGATTTTACTGTCTGGTGTTTTGGGCACCACGCTGTGTCTTGGGACGTAGCGTTGGTTAGTCCATTCACCAAGTAAATAAAGGAAAGTATGGAAGAAATGATTTCGTCTTTTATCTGTTTCTATCTTTTCTTTTTGTATATTTCTTTTGGACCTTCTTTGGGCAAGGCATTGCGCCAGCCAGTCAACGTGGGGTAAAATAATATAACCAAAATATGGAGTCAGATATCTTACGGCAACACAGTCTTGCCCTTAGCCCCTGACTACCTAAATACCTTTCAACCCCCATATTGGTGACCTTATAGCGGTTTTGAGGAATTACGCTATTGTTTTGGGGCACACATAAATGAATTACGAAACTATTCTTTATACAACACACAACAACGAAAGTTTTTATTTGCAGCTTTGAGGCGGTTTGTTCTTGGTGCTGCAAGACTCGTGGTGGTTAGGCTTGTTGGTTTTGGAGACGCGATAGCTTAGCGGGATGTTGAGACGGCAGCGTGTCGTTGGACGTGTGAGGGAAGTATTCAAGGTCACCGTGTAGTTTTGTGTGTCTGGTATTTGGGGAGAGTAGGCGTTATCTCCATTAATGTGGACCAGAGGTGAAATGGGGGCTAGTGTGTCGAGAGCGAAGTGGCGCTCGGATCGACATAGTAAATTTTTGTGGTGCTTGTGGAAGGCATGCTGAACGTATCTAATTCATATTCAACTGGGATTCCTTGG
This sequence comes from Sepioteuthis lessoniana, assembly GCA_963585895.1. Lineage (NCBI taxonomy): Eukaryota > Metazoa > Mollusca > Cephalopoda > Myopsida > Loliginidae > Sepioteuthis > Sepioteuthis lessoniana. The sequence continues at coordinate 19,598 of CAUZXS010006097.1, forward strand.
TCTAAAATATATTAGACGCAAAGAATCCATAAATTAGATTGTTCCCTCGTTGAGTGTCCATGTTGCTGCTGCTAGGGTTAAAGCCACAGTGAGATGTCCACACTGGGTGGCTTGTTTAGCTAAAAAGCATCGCTAAGCAGGGACAACCAGAGACACATCTGTTCTGGTCGCCGTCTCAAGCCGAAGAGAGTGTGTTTGGCCGCTCACCCGTCTTGCTAGCCGGAAATGAAGGTCCGGGCTGAATAGGATATGTCATCCTGATTGGGTGAAATTCAGTGTTGAATTAAATTGCGCGCCAAAACAAAATACGAGATTTTCCTCTTCTCTACAACCTCGACGCATAAAAACCTTCAAACTCCACATTGGTGACCTCGACGCAAAAAAAAAAAAATCCTTTAAACACCACAGTCCACATGCATAGGACACTTTTGTTAAATAGGTCTTTTTTGTAGTATTAGTGTTAGTCACGTACACACATACGCACAGAGGAATATTTCACGAACAGTATTAGAACTCTAGTAATGTTTTAGAATGTTTCATTGCATGTATTGTTGAGATATAAATTTGAATTTGTTTGTACCACTTTGGCTTGGATGTTCTTTTTGCATGTGTCATTTCACATCTTTCATATCGTTTACTTCGTTTGCCTCTTTTTTCAAATATACTAACATAAATTCTGGGAGACCAAACATATTCACCAAATTACATGTCATCCTCCACACATACTTATAGCCATTATGCCACAGGGCTAAAATTTTGTAAAAATTCTTCAGCATTTTAGATAAAGAAACTTTTATGCAGGTGGGAAAATAAAAGCAGAAACATTTTTCTACCAAGTCAAAAACAGTTTATGTTATTTAATGAGCTTATGTGGACTAAAATTTAAACGAAACGAAAAATACATTAAATCATCTTCATCTGATACGTTTTGCTAGATCTGCTGATAAAATTAACTACTGACTTTGAAACAATCCAATTTTAAGTTAATTAATGAAGATTTGTTTTACTTTTCTGTTTTTGTTTATAAATTACGCTTTTATCTTTTTTTTTTTTTTTTTTTTTTGTTAAACAAAGAACAAAAACAGCATAGTCACATTTTTCAATTTTGGTTTGGTTTGGTTTCTTTGTTTAATGGCATATCAACCTTTGTAGGTTATTTAATGCCAAAGCTATTCTCCTAGAAGAACAGTATTGGTACTATTTAACCCATAGCTGGGAGGATAAGGGGATTCATACCTTTCCCAAGGGTATTTGCCCTACGATTCCGCAGCCCATCTCTTTAACCATTACACCACGAGGACACCCCCATTTTTCAATTTTGAGTGTGTTTTTAAAATAAGGTGTTGAAAAAATTTCAAAATTATGCATTCATCAACTAAATCCATTTTTGTTTGCAGGTTTGGACTTTTCATCCAAAATAATATTAAATGCTATGTAATCATTTTGCATCTCGAATTTAAAGAGTTAACCACCCAGAAAATGATTAATATTTCATTAAATGTGAATTATATTTTAGTAAGAAAATTAAATTTATGTTTACGATTTTGTTTTGGTCAAGATTATTCATCCAGCTTCTTAACATCAGTGACCATCTTAAATATAAGTAAGTGTTTTGGTATCATCTCTATTTTTGATACACAATGGACTCTTCCAATAAGGATATAATATTGGACTGTAATCCACTCAGGGAATAGGTAGCAAGAGCTACACTGGCAACATTGTATTACTTGTTTTATTGTAATGTATAACCTTTATTCTTCTCTCTTAATATGTGTTTGTCTTACTTATTTTATGCTTTTTTAACAAAGACATAACAGTAAGTAAAATTAGCGACTATTGTTGAGGGGAACTAAGGCTCCCTTTTCATTTCCTACAACACCGAAATGTTGGGGAGGGTGCTGCTTTTTTGCTGGATTACTCCACTTTACCTCTAATCCTTACCTTAGAATACTGAGTGTTAAGCAAGGCAGCATCAAGTACCATTTTTTGAGTCTTTGGTATGACTCAACCTGGGATTGAAACCTGGTCTCCTGAGACCATTGGCAAACACAAAATACTTCCAGTTAAAGTACTGAGATGTGTAAATTGTCTAATAGTTAATGACATTGAAAATGGAATCTGCAAAATAAGTTGTTTCTACTAATACCTTTGGGAACGACATGAATCCAGATTTCTCCTCAATTGTTTCCCTTCGGCCATGTAAGGCAATACATCTTACATGTTTGACTAGCAACTTGATCTTGTGAGAATTTATGATTATCACAAATAAGGATTAGGTCTCCATGGTTTGTTCAAGAAATTGAGACAAAAATCATTGGCGATTGCTATGATATATAGAAAGTAACCTTGTCTTGTTTTACTTATGATGACACTCAATGTATTTTTGTTCTTATTTTGATGATATTTTTTTTCTTATGAAAATACGTATGTAAGAAAATATATGTGGGTGTCTGTATACAAAACTAAGAATACTGAATAATTATTACTTGGAAAAGTCAAAAGTTTTCCAATATTTTGGTTTCGGTTTCTTTGTTTAATGGCATATCAACCTTTGTAAGTTATTTAATGCCAAAGCCATTCTTCGAGAAGAACAGTAGTGGTACTATTTAACCCAAAGCTGGGAGGATAAGGGGGTTCATACCTTTCCCAAGGGTATTTGCCCGAAAGTGAACGTAATCGTGCGACTAGAGTTCGAACTCGCTTACTACGATTCCGCAGTCCATCGCTTTAACCCCTACGCCACGAGGACACCCCCCTCAATATTTTGGTAACATCAGGCAAAATATGGCAGCTCTGAATGCTTTTGCAGAAGTCGTGAAAGGAACAAACTAAACTGGACTGTGAGATGCAAAGCTTTCTTGATACTTTCTGTTGGCTACTCACCGGATTTTCCTCTATAGCTTGAATCACAGCCTCGGAATCCATCCACAGTTTTAGGCCAACCAAACAATACATGATTATTAAGGTTCTGAGCAAAATTTCTTGAACCATCTGTTTATTGTACTGTGATCAAATGCACTTTCATCTTTCACAACAAATGTTTTTGGTTGCTTCTGTAACATTAAATGGTCCAAAAATATACGACCAAGATATGAATACGTGAAATGTACATAGGGAATCCCGAAAAACACGAAATTAGTTCAGGTAGGAAACTTTTTATTATCTTTTTGAGTTTAAGGTTTTTCGACATGAAGAGAGCGAGACACAATTTCTTCCAACAAACGCACGGCACATTTCGTAGACCAAAAATCGACTACCCTCCTGTAGACTCGAATCTCTACTCCTTGTTTTTTTTTCAAATCTCAAAATCCTCAGCCCCGCTTCCGGGCATGACGTCATTCACGTCCCCGGTCCCATTTCCTATCTGGAGATTTTATTATGACATCTGTGATTGTTACATCCTCCCCGCGTGTGCGTGAACACCTGCATTCAATGTGTGCACCTAACTAACTCATGCACTAAGCGAAAGGTTCTCAGCCTAACTAAACCGAAAGGCAAGATATATAAAACGAAAAATGATAATATAAAAGAATCCCACCGCAATTATATTACAGCTTCTACTGCATTTGAACTCATAAAGCATAAGTTCCCAAATTAGACTATATTGCATATTCATCTGTGTGGCTTTCAAAGTGAAGCAATGTACAACATATCTGTAATCAAACTATCATGATGTTACCTTCCATAACTTGTTTCAGTCACATGATAAACTCACCAGAAATTTGCATGTACTATCAAAATATTGCAAAACTTTTGACTCATTCTTGTACATATGTACATAAAAGTGGTGAAGAGTCAAGTGAGGGGAAGTGATCGGAGATTGGAACACATCACTTGTAGATTATACTCTGACATAACATTTTAGTCAGGTTGAAAGTTTTAAAGGCAAAAAAATGGCAACAAAAAATTCTGAAAGTTGTCATAAAAAGTTACATAAGAATCAAAATTTCAATCAAATTAAAAGTTCTATTGGATACGGGATTGTATCTTTCAAATTAGTCATCTTTTTATTAGATTTTCTTAGCAAAATATTTGTTTTATGGTGGATAAATTAGATAAAAATAATTTTAATAAAATGAAATTAAAATCAATAACAGCAAATATTTTTCTTGAATATCTACTTGGAAAGAATGTGTTAGATTAATAACACAATATAATGACAGGTTTTTCTTAGGCTTCTTAAAACACAAAATTCTAAAAACTATTGAGGTGGACCAAAATTTTGAGTTGTACTAAAATTAACACTAGACCTGGAATTCAATAACACCCAGTGACAACTGAACTCAATCACAGTAGCCAGTGATACATTAACAAATAGTCAACTTGAACATATATTCTCATTTTTTGTATAGCAATGTTGTTAGAGCCCAAGGTCTCTCTCTCTCTCTCTCTCTCTCTCTCTCTCTCTCTCTCTCTCTCTCTCTCTCTCTCTCTCTCTCACACACATAAACACACAATAGTGTAAATTTCAGTCATATTTGATATTAGATATCAAAATTATTTTTTGAGGGAAGTTCAGATTTAAGATAGATTATTTGCATCTGAGTTGTCTCCATCTCTCTTGTTTTATCTTTCTCAGTTATTGGGCCAGTCCATCCTACATGATTAGGGGTAAGGTTTATTCTATTTAGATTTTTCATATATTCTTTTTATCAACTCACTGGTTTTATAACTGACTAGCATAATAGCAATCAAAAATAAAAGAATTATTCTCTTATGGACAGTGTTATATACTCACATAATAAATATGCTTGTATACACATATACATGTTCATGCAGGATACATACTGACGCAATAAATTAATCAGACGCAGTAATAAACGACGCAAGAAGACTTCTTTAACAATATTTACCTCTCACTTTATTGCAAGGATTCGAAAATGTTGTGTGGGGTTTTAATGTGAGAGGAAACTGGAGATCGAACACAACAGCAATATTTTGACCCCTCTGTTATGACCGTCACGTTGTGTCTTTCTCGTTCTTCTGATGCTCAACCGGAGCCCTGGGGTCCACTCTGCTGGGTGCTGGCTTTCTTTACTGCATCTTATCAGCATCTTATCTGGACCCCAATTCATCAGGGCTTCCCGAGGGGCCCTTCGGCCGGGTGTGGCTTTCCTTACCACATCTCGTCTCCAACTCCGACCGATCTTCAACTCAACTCCAACTGGCCGTCGAACTCAACTGAGTTATATAATCGTTCGACACCCACTCGATCTTTGAAATCGAATGTTTAATCGTCATCAAGCGGAAATAACTGTCATGCAGTTCAGAGGTCACTCTCTTCCGGGGCATCAGTCTATGAGTGTACCATGGGAATTTTTTAGCTCGTCCCATTTCATCAGCCAATTTCCGCCCACGCGATTTCCTCTCCTAACTGCCATTGGAATGTGTCACTTCCTTCCGGTGCATCACCTTGAATGGCATTTTGCTCGGGCCGAAGGTCAAAATATAACAACAGGGATATATGCAAGGGATCAGAATATTTGTGGGCTCTGCATAGGATCAAAGGGTCACTCCTAGCGGATCAAAGTCAAGTACCAGTGTGTTCTGAGAAATGTGTTATGCACCCCCCACATATATACATTCAATGATGAAATTATTCGTACACCCATGAATATTGAATATTTTAACCCATTTCTTAGAATTTGATACTTGCATGATGCCAGACATTTTATATGTTATTAAGTAAAAAAAAAAAAAAAAAAGGAATATAAAATTCAATTTTGATGGTTGGTTGGCTTATTGAGTTTTATGGCATATCAACCTTTGTAGGTTATTTAACGCCAAATCAATTTTTTTGTAAATAATCTGTTCTATTTACAACAATTCAGTTTAGCATAAGTACACAGTTTAATTGTCAAAAACATTTCTATTTCAAACTATTCAAGCAGTTATATGTAACAATTCAGTTAAGTGTGAATACAGTTTTAATGTCGAAAAAACAGTTCTATTTCAAATAATTCAGTTCAGCATAAACAGGCAGTTTAAATGTAAGTTCAGTTTAAGTGTCAAAAACATTTCTATTTCAAGCTATTCAGTTTACTCAAACAATTCAGTTTAGCATAAGTATACTGTTAGTTCTATTTAACCCATATATAGGGCCCTATCAGGTGCTACCACTCCGGGCCACAGTGGACCTGGGAGCAATGGCAATGAAGGGGTACTCTGCATTCCCCAAAGCTCCAGCACTGCTGGAACCTCACCATCAGATTGTTTAGTGTCATATCCAGGGCACTCGTTGGGGGTGGATCTTACCCATCTACAGAGAAGCAGTCGGTGTATTCTACAGCCCCAGCCGACTGGGCAATTCAATTTTGAGAAGGACTGGTTAAATTTACTAAATATAAGAGGAAAAATAAACAAAAGAGGAAAAGACAAATTTATTCATACTGAATGGAAAATTGAAAAAATTCAACAATTTTCACAATATTAACAGTAAATAGCATTGCCTCTCACTTTCATAACTAGTTGCAATCATTTTCTAAAGTTTTTGATGAGATTTGAACAAGTCTTTTCTGGGATTTTCTTCCATTCTTCAATGGTTACACATTCAAATTCCGGAAGCCTTTTTGCTGACCAACAATTTATTCAAACTTTCAATTCTAGCCATAGATTTTCAATTGAATTCAAGTCAATACTCTTTGACAGCCATGGCAGAACTGTAATGTTCTTTTTTGGAAACCATACAGTCGCTGATTTAGACATATGTTTGGGATCATTATCTTCCTGGAAAGCCAATCGTCAACCTAGATCAAGATTTTGCCACAGATAGTAGTTGATTTTCATCCATAATTTTGATATAGTTTTTTGATATCATCATTCCTTTTATTGGAATTAATTGTCCAGGCCCCTTGAGCTAAAACAACCTGAAAATATCAAGTCACCTTCATGTTTTAATGTTTGCACTGTATTTATGAGGCACACAATATCTTTTTTTGTGTGGGTGGTGATTTGTTGTTGGGAAATTCTTAGGTTTGTATCTGACTCCATTTTTTTCTTACCCCATGAACTTGTCTTTGTGGGTTGAAGCTGAAAGGAATTAAGGAAAAAGGCTGGGATACCTTTAGACTCAAATTTTATTTTGGGGATTTATGACTATTCTGTGGTAAATGAATGTTTTCTTGAACTAGTAGAAATGCTCCCCCAAACAAGGTATTTGAAGGACCATAAGAAGTCATCTTTTGAAAATTATAAGTTTGAGTGTTAACAATGTGTCTCTGTGTTTTGTAGGTATATTTAGCAGAGGCTGCAACTAGTAAGAACCACAGGCATTAGTAGGCATCTGCACTCCCTGCTTGTAGCAAAGAGAAGAAAATGTATCTTTCAGTTGAGGTGGTAAAGGCTTCTAAGAAAGAGTTTCTTTGTGGTGCCAGGAAGCCCCTATTTATAGGTAAGCACCAATTTCACTTTCCTCCAATAAAAGGGGTTACTTTTGAATTTATTTATTCTATATTTTTTGTTATTGTCTTTTTTCTATTATTCAGTCTTTACATGACCTTTGGGAGGAAAGCCTCATCTTTCTTGCACCAAATCTTCTGCACATCATTATGTCAAAAGGCTCAATTTTTCTTTCATCACATCAGAGTACTTGTTCCCAAAAGCAATTTTCTTAGTTCATGAACGTTTTGGCAAAATTAAATTGTGCAAAAATATGACTTATTTTGTGAAATGGGGTTTGACATGGTTGCTTTTCATACAATTCATTTCTATTTAAGCAATGTTGCTTTATGTGAGCACTTATGCTGTAACCTATCATATCCAAACTTTTGGCAATGCCTTTCAAAACAACTCTTTGATTCATATAAACCTTGTGACATAGTTTTGGTCCAGTTCTCAGTGACAATTTGGGTTTTCTTCCATGCCCAGGCAAATTCTATCATACCAACCTATTCAAACTTGTTTATAATGGACTGTAATGTAGATCTAGAGTTAACTAACTGGGTTGAAATACTGCTGTAACTATTTACCAACTAGTGGAAGTTGATAATTCTGTCTCAAGTCAATGCTAAGCTCCTTTGTCTTCCCCATCAAGTTGTTCACATAAGAATAACAATGGTGACATTCTAAGTACTATGTGATGTTCTTTACTGGAATTATCACAAATATTCTGCTGAATAAATAGTCCAGAAGGGTTCATCAATGAAATAAATATGTAGATTACTTATACATATACAAATCAATCAATCTAAAATGATATTTTCTACAGTACAAATAATTTTGTCTTTTCATATTAAGCATTATTTGCTTGTCGAATTTGTTGTATTCAACCTATTGTTCTGAAAATTGAATTTTATATCCCCTTTTTTTGTGCTGATTAACCTGATGTCATATGGACATTAGATTCTAAGAAATGGACAAAATGTATTCAAAATTGATGGGTATATGAATAATTATGTCGTTGACTATATATATATATATAGTGGGATAGCATAGATATAAGTAAGGGCATTTCTCTCCAATGTGATCATCAGATATATATGCTCTATCACTGATATTAAGCACACTTTATTTATAAATTTAGCAAACCATATTATTTATATTGATAATGATTATTAATATATACATTGTGTTTTATGTATATGGATTGCTTTATTGATATATTTGGTCCTATTGAATATTGGCCTCAATACGGTGCCATTCCAATACAAAGTAATGGTGCAATATTGGATTTCTTTGATTTTTATTGTAGTTTTCTCTTATTATGGCTTTATATTTGCCACTCAAACTCCAGACAGAGCTGTGAATTTTGTTTGCTTTTTTTTTTAAACTTTCTTTCTTTTTCTCTCTGGAGAAGTTTTGCAATACACTTTGGTTTCTCATCTTGAAATTCACAAATTGAATCATGGGATGCTATAAACTTATCATCAGGGCTTCTGATATCTTTTTTTTCTTTTTTTGTTGCTGTATTTCTTTAGCTTTCATCTGATATATCTGTGGCAGCATTTTTTACTTTTCTTTAAGAATCCAAACATCAAAATCATTGTAATTTCAATGCAGAAATTAACAATTTTTAATAATATATCTTTACTTCTTTAATTTAGAATTTTAAACACTTTCAGTCATCAAATTTTATTTATCAATCTTATCTTTTACGAGAAGACTAGTGAAATTGTTTCCTTTAGGTGTAACAGCACTCTACAATGATACTGACACTTAGATTTAGGAAGAAGTGAATGATTCTAATCAGCATTTTATAATCATTTTCATTATATGAATGAAAAATGGATGCTTAAAAAATCATATTTGGCTCACATTTAGAATCAATAAAATAATCATTCAGTTGCAGATCGGACATGGGCAAGAGCATTTTAAGTTTATTGCACTAATAAAGATCACATAATCATGTGCAGTTTTTGTTCTGGTATAGTCACACACACACATATATATATATATATATATAAAATCAAATAAGATAATTGTCTACACACATTCAATTTACAGTCTCATTACTATTTGTTTAGTTTCCTGGTTTTCAAAATAAAAAAAATCAATCATCAAATAAGATGTGCTATTTCACTACACATATATTCATACAAACATGTATATTTATATATTATGTGTGTATATATATATATATACACATATATAATATGAAATAAATATGACAGTCTCATTACTATAAGTTATGTTATTTCACTATATATGTGTACACAAGTATATGTAAATATGAATTATACATCCCATCTAATGATTGTATTTTTACAAAAAATACATGAAACTAAACCAATTCTACTCAGACTGTCAGGAGAAGGTAAAAAGACATCTATTAGCTCTAGATTATACAAACAGGCAAAAATAACACCAAATATATCTATCTATCTATATATATATATATGTATGGAAATATATATGTAAGTATATATATATATATATGTATATGTATGTATATAAGTATAAATATTTGTATATGTATATTGTCACGTGATATCCCACGGAGACGATAGAAATAAGATTAATACTATCCTCCCGTTGGAATGAACAGTGGCAACCCGTCAAAAAAGTGACCGTTAAGAAAGAATGTAGGTCACAGAGGGGATATCAACAGATGTTGGTACTTAGTAACCTCAGGTCGCCGGACACCGGAAGGGGAGGAAGAGAGAAGCCAAACGATTGGCTGGGACCCTAAAACGGAAGTAGGGACTCCTTCCCGTCAGCGGAAATAGAAAATAAGAAAGTCAGTTATTGGAAGGGGCTCGTGGCAGACAGACCCATAGCCAAGTACTCCGGGTGAAGAAGACAAAAAAAATATCTGCGGACACGAGGGACCCAAGTTCTTCAAGCCAGTATTAAAAGTAGCTTAAAGTCAATTAGCCCGTGAAAGAAGAAAGATTCTCCAGTGGAACCCCGTCGAAAAATAAGATAAGTAACTTTAGGGCCATTTCTCCTTTATACCCAAACTTTATATACCACCCTCTCTCTCTCTCTCTCTCTCTCTCAATTCGAAGGAAAACGAAAGAACAGAAAAGAAAGACATTTATGTCCATGGACTGTTCAATTCATTATACATATTTGACACTTTGAAAGTGTATCTCTTTGTATAGTAAAGGATTCCTGTATTTTTATGTTACCACGTGGTCTAAGTTGTTCTTGGCAGTTCTGCTACGAATTTGTTGTGTCACATTTCCTTTTCAGCTTCTATTCGCCTTATGTTATCTTGCTTAAAATTGTCCTATAAATTCCTCTAAAATATCACACGGGAAACCGGAGTTGCCGACTACTACAATATAATATTATTACGACTAAAACCTATAGGCTCATATCTCCCATTGTCTAGGGGAAGGAAGGAAAGCGGCCTGGTGGGTGTGTGGATAGTGTGAAATTTGGAACCCCTTGCCAGCGGCGGTCGGTCTGGCCCTAAATTAATCCCTCACGTAATATGCCAGGTCTTATATATGCCTGAGAGAAAAACTCTGAACGAGGACTTATTCTATAGGGGATCAAGTGCCAACCTGCCCCGTCTTCACACGTGCGAAAATAAAGTCCCGTTTTGGGATTTTAGTCAATTTGCCGTCACAATATGCATGTATATATAGTAGTCGAGGGCGACCCGAAGGCTCACTTTTCAATAGCTACTACACTGAGATGTAGAAGAGGGCGCTACTCCTTTCCTGGGATTGCTCCGCTTTACCCTTGATACATACCTTATAATGCTGAGTGTCAAGCAAGGAGGTATCAAGTACCATTTTTTAAAAGTCTTTTGTATGTCTCGACCTGGGATTGAACCCCAGTCTCCCGAACCATTGGCAAATACTCTACCCACTAGACCAATGAGCATATATGTATATGTATAAATATATATATATATATATATATATATATATATATATATATATATATATATTGTCACCCACAGACAGACTGTTCCGTTTTATCAGAACTCTTCATTGTGGCTAGACACGTATGTATAAATATATATATATATGTATATGTGTGTGTGTGTATGTGTGTGTGTGTGTATATATATATATATATATATAAATATGTTTATATTTATATAGATATATATGTATATATATGTATATATGTATATATAGATATATATGCATTCTACTGAAATCCTTAAGCTTTCGCAAAAAAACTTTTCATGGAATCAAAGAGTGGCAAAGGAGGACCTCGAGAATCATTTGAGGATGACATACTCAGATGATTTAAACGGTATCCCAATACCTCCTCTAAGAGATTTACCAAAACCCCCAGATCGAACGGTAATGTTTCATGATAGTGTGATAAAACTAAAAGAAGTTCGAGATTTCGTCTATAAGACCTACGCAGGTAGTGCCCCGGGCTTGAATGGGACATCGTACAAATTATATAAAAACTACCCACATGTCCTCAGGAAATCCACTGTCTTCCTTCAGCAGGCTTGGAAGAAGCGTATTGTACCACAGGAATGGTAACAGGCCGATGGTATTTGGATACCAAAGGAAATGCAGTCAAGAGATATCACAAATTTTCGCCGACTATCCCTCCTAAATGTAGAAGGGAAAATATTTTTTGGAGTTCTTGCTCGTCGAATGACAACCTTTCTGATGAGCAATCATTATACAAATACATCTATCCAGAAGGCTGAGATACCTGGCTTCCCCGGATGTCTGGAACATTCACAAATGATATGTATCTCAATACTCTCAGCTAAGAGGGACAAAACAGAACTACATGTGATCAGGCTTGATCTTACCAATGCATACGGTTCAGTTCCTCAACACTTAATCCGAATGGCCCACGAATTTTTCAACTTCCCTAGCAAGGTTGGGGAAATCATAATGAAATACTTCAATTCAGCTTTCATGAAATTTACCGTTAAAAACTATACCATCAAGTAGCAGGCACTTGGGATCGGCATCATGATGGGGTGTGTGATTTCCCCACTTCTTTTCGTTCTGGCCATGGAACTCATATTACGAGGTGCACCAAATACGTCGAAAGGAGTAATGAAAAATGAACATCTGACTATTCCTCCTTCCAAAGCTTTTATGGACGACATCACCATTCTCGTCCCATTCCAAATCGCTGCCGATGGTTTACTACAAAGGTATTATGACTTTTTCAGATGGGGGGGGGATGAAGTCTAAGCCAAAGAAAATTCGAAGCCTATCGTTAGTCGGAGGATCTGTCAGGGAGATCCATTTCAAAATTGGTGGTGATAAGATCCCAGCAGTCAGGGAGAAGCTGGTAAAGAGTCTCGGACATCTTTATTCAATCCCACTGACTAATCGTCATAGGGGTCCAGAGGTCCAGAAAGTAGCCTTGGAGGTGCTTAAATCAATTTATAAAACTTGTCTACCCGGAAAGATGAAGGCTTGGTGTTACCAACATGGAGGTGCCCGTGGTGTAGTCGTTATCGCCGTAGGAAATGAACACGGCGTTACGAGTTCAAATCCTGGACGAGACTGATTGCATTTCACATAGCAGTAGTACCCTTGAGAAAGGTATGAATCCAATAATTCTCCCTCCAGCTATGGGTAAATAGTAGGACAGACTAGGTTCTTCAGCCATGGTTAGGCAACTAGTCTAGGAGAAGGAAAAACTCTGAATTCAAACCTGTTAAACTCCGCTTAAAAATTGACCTTGTGTCATATCCTGCCGAGCGGAGGGGTTGGTAAATAGTACCAACATGGTCTGCTACCCTGTCTTTTGTGGCCCTTACAGATGTACGAGATTGCGATATCTCACGTTGAACGGATTCAACAGTAAAGCAACAAATACCTGCGTAAGTGTCTCGGAGTCCCTCCTTGTTTTTCAAAAGTGGGTTTATATACCAATTCTGGAAACCTAAAGCTCCCAATATCCTCACTGGTAGAAGAATTCAACATTGGGAAAGTACACCTTCACATGATGATGAAGGACTCAGCCGAGATCATTTGGTAGGCGTATCCAGAAATAAAATCAGGTACGAAGTGGTCGGCCGTTTGATTCTTAGGCTGCATTTCGCCTCCTGGGCGGCAGGAGGCGGAATGCAGCCTAAGAATCAAACCCATCATAGGCGTCACTCAAACCAATCGAGCTGGGCTGGGTAGCAGGAGCAAAAAGGTATTCTCCAAAGTGGGTCCAAAAAGAAAAAGAGACATGTTGAGCGAAGAAGTCAGGATGTTTGAGAAAAAGCAAAGAAAAGCCAGTGCGGTTACTCAGGCCAAAAAATGCACTTGGACTAAATGGAATGATATCGATCCAATTAAATTATCGTGAAAACCCTTAATTGCAATGGAACCACTGGCGATATCATTCCTTCTTCGCTCTACTTATGATCTCATACCAAATGCGACCAACCTAAAATTATGGGGATGTACCAATTCGGACCTGTGCTTGTCGTGTAAAAGTGATCGGTGTACTTTGGGCCACATACTATCTGCATATCCACAATCGCTTCAGATGTTCACATTGCGACATAACAAGGTGTTAGAGGTGATAATAGAGTTGTTAAGAGCACAACGTGAGACAGTAAACCAGCAATCTATAACAGCCAAGGAACCCATAATTCAGTTTCTCAAGGAAGGTGAATGTCCTGTGAGGAAACAAAAAAATCCTAATATGAAGCTACTGAACGGAGCTAGTGACTGGAAAGTTTCAGCAGATCTCAAGACATCTCTACAATTTCCAGTTCACATTATTCAAACAGAAAAGTGGCCGGACATTGTAGCATGGTCCGATTCAAAGAAAAGTGTGATCCTCATAGAATTGACTGTCCCCTAGTAAGAAAACCAAGCACACGAGCGGAAGAAAAACCGTATGCCATGTGATTCCTATTGAGATTGGTTCGCGTGGCTTTCTAGGACAATCAGTTATTTCGTTTCTTTCAAAAATATATATGTACACATATATATATATATACGTATTTATATATATATGTATGTATATATATATATATTTGTATGTATATATATATTCATATGTATATATGTGTCTATATATATATATATATATATCTTTAGTCATCCACAGACAGACCTGTTTCGTTCTATCAGAACTTATCAGTGTGGCTAGACATTAGCTTCCCGTAGCTGGGATCGAAACCCGGTTGACTCAAACGTCAAGCCAAACTTCTAACCATTCAGCCACGAGAAGCATTTAGCTGCGAAGTAAATTTTAAACGGTTATGAATCACAATTACTATTGTTTAAATACATCCGTTCAATGGCTACCGAGACCTCAATTCATATATGAAGAGGCTTGCAGTATACGCTAATGGCAACACGATTACTCCTTCGCCAAAGAACTCAACCCTACGAGGGTAGGGGAGTGTATATCTCTATAGTCATGTATATATATATACGTTTATATATGTGTATCTATATATGTATATACATGTGTGTGTGTCTGTGTGTATATATATATATGTATATATATGTGTATATATATATATGTATATATATATGTGTGTGTGTGTATATATATATATGTATTTATATATGCATATATATATGTGTGTGTGTGTATATATATTTATTTATATATGCATTTATATATATATATATATATATATGTATGTACATATATATGTATGTATATATACATGAACATATATATGTATATATAAACATATATTTGTTTATACATATATATGTATGTACATATATATGTATGTGTATATATATATGTATACATATATATATATATGTATATATATATGTGTGTGTGTATATATATAACTATATATATATGTATACATGGATATCATCAATAATGGGTTTCCTAACAACATTTTTGATGGACAAATTAAACATATGATTAATAATATTAACCAACAAAATAAACACTGCACAACTCCACCGAGTTAACGAATACGTATCAAACATTTTACGATAAATATATGCACTACAATTATGAATCGGATGAAAAAATACTAAAAACATTAATTCATAGAAACATTATCTCCACTGATCCTAATAAGAAAAATAAAACTTATTATATATAATAAATTCAAAACCTCCATCTGAGTCATTAAAAATTATTCTTCTCCCTTGATTGGAGTTTTGCAAAAAACCAACATTATATATCAATTCAAATGTCCTTTACGAGATTGTATCTCCGAAAAAAAAATATATCTATTGGTTTAACCTCAACTACCCAATCGAGGAGACTCACAATGCAAGTTCCATAGCTCAGCATTTTAAAAACATTCATGGTCAACAACAGAATTACAGAAAATTCTCAAGAAAAACATAAACAATGTTACAACATCAAATGTATATATATATATATATATAATCATCCTCATCATGTCGCGCTGGTAGCACGGATATTCCTGACCCTCTCCCGCCACTCCTCCCTATCGTTCATCGCCCTATAGAGGGGGATTCCAGGCCATTCTTCACACGTTGGATTACGAGGACGAAGTCATGATGGTGATCGTTGATGGCAGAAGACCTCAGTTCTTGAACTGTAAATAGCTGAGCCACTTTTCCAAATCCTGCCCCTCAAAAGACCATTGAAAACATAGCATTGCCATCAGCAGCAGCAGCGACAACTTCAACAGCAACAATAGCTACCACTTCAACAGTAACATTGACTAACCCACAAAACACGGAAACTGTGGACCACACCAACAAAGAAGAGGTGTGGACCCAAGTAAGCATAAAAGGCGGAGGAATTCCTAAACAAAACAGCAACAATGACCAAGAATTCGCCAACAAAATTTAAAAAAAAACCAGAACAACAACAACAACCGTAATCACAGTAGTTGAGTAATAGCATTCACACCAGAAAAAATAAGATCACCAGCTCCATCAAAAAAAAAAAAAAAAAAAAAATAGAAAGAAAAAGCAACACATCCCAGAGGAGCAGCCTGAGGAGATGGACATTCCCACCAATTTAAAAAGGAGAAGGGGTAGTGGCGATATTACTGGGGAGGAGAAAAAAATCAAAAGTAATCAACCACAGTCCCAACCAGAAATCCAACCTCAAACAAAACTTCAATGCCCAGCACAAATCATTCCACTTCCCACTCTAAACATTCCCAACATTCAGAAGCCCCCGATCCCTAACACTGCCTTTCCTTTCACCTCCTAGGCTGTTCTCCCGGTCTCATTCAGAGACGAGAGAACAAACGCTATCATCATCATTGTCATCTTCAAGAAAAAGAACAAAGTTGGCCTCAAATGAGGACTGACAAGCTTTAAACGGAATTTAATTTTGCTCAGACAGATTGGAATCACTCGCCATCGACCACCATCTGAAAAATATATTAAGTCCGCTTGTACCAGGGAAAACCAACGACAATCACAAGATCATTTGGCATCCTCACCCCCGAGGATTTCCGGCCCATAGTCGACAGTGAGTAAGGTAAGTGGGTCTGAAGGCTCTAAACCTTGCCACGTTGAATGTGAGGGGACTGAGGGGTTCAGGCAAGTGTGCGTGCTTGCTTGCTGAACTCTCTAACCTCAGTTTTCATGTCACTGCAGTGCAAGAGACTCACTTCATTTGTGCTGTGGACTGTCGGGCGCTGGAGAAAGACTTTGTTGTTTTCTCAGCATATGGCAGCCACAATAGCGCTGGGGTCTCTTTGCTAGTTGGACGCAGCCTTGATGCAGATGTAAATGCTGTTTTTGCAGGTGACGAGGGCTGGCTGGTGGTGGCCGATGTTGCCGTTAAAAGCTTCAAGTTCTGGCTGGTTGTGGTTTATGTGCCCAATACCGCAGTAGAGAGGGTTTCCTTTTATCCTCGGTTGGCACTATTCCTAGACAATTCGAAGCTGCTAGTTTTAATGGGTGATTGGAATGCGATCCTTGATCCTAAGAAAAATAAGGTCGGGTGGTGAGCTAGTAGGTTAGGAAGGTGTGAAAACAGCTTGAACGATCTTATGGCTCGCCATGACTTGGTCAACAGGTTTCGTCTAGATCACCCATGGAAGGAGATATGGACGTGGCTAGATTGCTCGACCTCTGCCAAAGTAGGTTTCTACTTAGACAGAGTATTAGAAGAGCTGATTTCGTTAGTTGTCCCATGTTCCACTTGATAGGGCTGACTGACCATAAACTGGTTAGGGTCAGTCTACACTTAGCTAATAGGCCTAGTGTAGCCAGTTACTGGAAATTCAATACCTTCTTACTGAAGATACGAGACTTCCGGGACCAGCTGGAATCCCTAATTAAGTGGGTGTTTGTGGGGGCGGTTACCGGGAATAGGTGGTGGGTTTCTCATAGGATTAGAGATTTCGCCACCAAATTCGGTCGACAGCTCAACTTAGATAGGACCAGGAAGGCGAAATCTATTGAAGATAGACTTTCCCGGGCAGTGGCTGGTGGGGGGCTCCCTAAACGTAGAGCTATCAGACTCTTGAAAATTCAGTATGTTATTGCTATACATCTTATGAGATAACTGACCAATTTTTATGATTTCAGGTTCAAGAACAGCTACAGCAGGAATTGGAATACACCCAACTAGCGCCTGATTATCACAGCTGGTGAATTTCAAAAATGCAATCTAGACGTGAGGAAAAATGATATGCAATAAAATACTGTTTAAAACTTGGAAAAAATGCCATGCGATGAAAGCTGGGTCTACTACAATGACCCAGAGACCAAGAGACAGGTTCCCTGTGGAAGGATGCTGGTTCTCCCAGACTCAAGAAGGCCAAACAGAGCAAATCCACCCACAAACTTTTGATAATCCCTTTTTTTGACAGCACTGGCATGATCTACAGACAGTCAACAAGGAATACTATGTTGAGGTTTTAAGGGAGTTCAGCAAGAGATTCCATCAGAAGAGGCCAGAACTCTTCAAATCGGGTCAGTGGCATTTCCACCAGGACAATACACCTGTCCACAACTCCATCCTTGTCACAGACTATTTGACCAAGATGAGCATCAAGACAGTTCCTCAACCTCCCAATAGTCCCGACCTTGCTCCCTGTGACTTTTGGTTATTCCTTAGAGAGGCTCAGAGGCTGTCGTTATGAGACAATTGAGGAAATGAAAGAGGCTGTGACGAAGTTCATTGACATGCTCAAGTGCATTGCAGTCGGAGCAGATTACTTCAAAGGGGACTAGAGTTTCATGTGTGTACTATCAATAAAAGTGCCCATACGAAAAAAGTCTGGAAACCTATTTAATGATCCTCGTATGTTTATGTGTATATATATATGTACATATCATCATCATCATCATGTCGTGCTGCTAGCACGGATATCCCTGACCCTCTCTCACCGCTTCTCCCTATCGTTCACCGCCTCTGGCATGTCTTCAGAGCTACATCCCGTATCCTCACATAGCTGCTGTATGTATGTTTGAGCTGGTCTTCCTGCTTTTGCTCGGCCATATGTAGGGGTCCATAGGAGTACATCACATATGAGCTCGTCCCTGCTTCTCCAGCAATGTCCTGCATGTCGGGTTCGTATAACTTGGATAGTTTTCGTGATGGGAGGCAAGTGGCTGTATAGTTGGTGCCTTGTGGGGTGTTGCCGCCAGGAATTGTTCACTATTGCTCACAACATTCTTGTGTAATTGCCGTCCAGCTTCTTAGCCGTTTAGTTAGCATCCAAGTAGTGCATCCACACAGCTGCCTTGAAGAAACTGCGTTTTATTTTATCGGCCAGGTTTGATTTCCATAAGATCGATAGCCTATCAATAGCTGTCCATGCCTTCGTTAGTCGTATAACGATGTCTTTTTCGGTTGATGAGATGCTGCTTCCTAGGCAGATGAATTTGTCTACCAGTTTCAGAGAGATTCCGTCTAGTGTGGAAATGTCGCCTGTTTGATTATAGCACATATATTCAGTTTTGTGTACATTGACATGGAGGCCAATGCCTGCGGCTGCTCGTTCCAAACTATACAGTAGTGTTGGTTGGGTGTATTCGCCAGTATCGCTATGTCATCGGCGTAGTCGGTGTCGGTAATTGATTATGCAGGGTACCTTCTGCTTCTTTTCTTTGTCAGCTCGAAGCCATTTTCTCTGATTTTATCAATCGATGTTCTAAGCACGTAGTCTAGACAGATGTTAAAATAGTATGGAGCTAGCGTTTCCCCTTGTAGTACTCCTGCTACAATGTCGAAGTATTCTGTGTCTCCATCCAGTGAACGTACTTTCACTTTGGTGTTTCTGTAGAGAATTGTTATTGCTGCTACTGTTTCTTTTGGTAGGCCGGATGCTAGTAGGATTTGTTCCATCTTTCCCCTGTGAATAGAATCGAAGGCCTTGGTAAAATCGACAAATAGTAATGTCGCCTGTAGGTTTTTTGCCCGTACGCCTTCAAGGATTCTACGGATGGTTAATATTTGTGAGGTCGTGGATCTATATCTTTGGAAGCCATTTTAGTTTTTCCTAAGGATGTTGTCGATTTTGGGTTCTATGCGGTTTCGTAGTAGGGCATTGTAGATTTTGGCTGCTATGGATGTAAGTGTTATACCTCGGTAGTTCTTGGCTAATCCGAGGTCACTTTTTTAGGGAAGGTGGGAATGCATCCCTTCATCCATCTGTCTATCGGATTTTGGTTATAGACTGCGTTGCAGTGTCGGAGCAGTATGTCGTCAAATTGTCTGGTCTTCCATATTTCTGGGGGAATCTTGTCAAGCCCTGCAGCTTTCCTACATTTAATTTTTCTAAGAAACGAGTCAAGTTCTTCTTGAGTGAACGGTCCTAGTTTAATGTTCATTTAACAGATTTCATTATAGAAAATAGATTAACATGCCTCAATACAAACTATCAAAAAAGGGAGGGGAAATTATGGCCCTACACATACGCGAACAATAGTAAAGCATGGATAGACTACGTCTTTATAAACAAGAAATGGAAAAATAGCGCAATGAATTGCGAGGCATACTCTTCTTTCGAAGGTGTGTCCTCCGATCCCCGAATATTCACGGCAAAAATACGACTAAGCCTACGAAAAAACGCCACACGAACAGCGACCACCAAACACTATGACTACGCCGTTATTAACAACAGAGATATTAGAGATAAATATGTATTACAATTAAGAAACAGATTCGAGACACTACAAGAGAAGACAGAAAAAGGTACCCCAAATGACGAATATGAAAATTTCGTCAACGCACTCCTCAAGGCAGCAGCGAAGTGTATTCCAACAAACCCTATAGAGTCCCATGGGAAACGTTAGCGGTTAGAGAAAAACGTGCACACGTGAAAACTGCCTCCAAAAGCTATCGGAAGAACCCAACAAACACAAATGCCCTAAAACTAAAAATAGCACAAAATCAATTAGCAGGCATATATCTAAAAGAACAGACAGAATACATACAAAATCAGATAGATGATTAGAGACTCAGTTGAAGATGGGCAATCTAGGATAGCCTGGTAAACAATAAACAAAGTAAGTAGAAGGAAGAGCACAGCCAAAGCAAAATTGAAAGCAGCAAACCAACAAGAAAGAATAAAACTGTGGAAACAGCATTTCGAAAATCGACTTGGAAACCCACCGAAAGTTACGCATGAACCAATCACCAGAATTATTAGTAAGCAATTGGACATATGTACATATATATATATATATATATATATATATATATATATATATATATATATATATTATATATATGTGAATATATATGTGTGTGTATATACATGTGAATAGGTATATATATATGTATATATGTATATATGTGTGTCTGTATGTATGTATTTATATATATATGTATCTATCTATCTATCTATATATATATATATGTATGTATATATGTATATATATATATATGTACAAGTGTTAAGAATTTCTGTATTGTTACTCGCCTGCAGTCTGGATTGAACCTGCAACTTCCAGAGGATTGTCTCCTTAGAAGCTTAGGGAACCAACGCCTATAACCATTATGCTATATGTCCTGCTGGACCGTTTAGAGTGATTACATTGAGGAAGGGTAATTTGTTATCTTGGTCTTTCTCCATAGTGAACTGTATAGATGGTCGCATTGAGTTCACATGATTAAGTAATGTCAGAACATCTTCCTAATGATACCAGAGACTGAATTTGTCATTTATGTATGTAAGCCACATTGATGGCTTTAGTGATGTCGATCCTAATGCCATTTTTCGAAGTATTCCATGTATATGTTGGACAATACTGGTGACAATGGCGAACCCATTCCAATCCTTCTTCTTGTCGGTATATATCAGATCCCATCCCAAAGTAGGTTGTCTCCACACAGAACGTCAACATTTCCATTAGATTATCGATCGGGATATAAATGCATTCTTCCAGCAAGGGATCTGCAGCCAGTTTATCCCGTATCACAGCATGTGTCCCATCAATAGGTATCTTTTTGAACAGATTTACTACATCCAAACTCACTATCTGGTTAGAATGAATGGGAGCATTACTGATTCTCTCCCCAAAGTGGGCTGAGTTCTTAACATATGATGAGGCCCTACCGATTAGTGGGCTGATGATCTCCACAAAAAAGTGGTTCAATGGGTGACATGCTGACCCTTGATTGCTGACAATGGGTCTCAATGGAATGCCATCCATATGAATTTTTGGAAGGCCATATATGTGTGGTAGCTTACTGTAATGTTGAATTAGCTGTCTGTATTTGTGGTATGAGATCTTTATTCTTACCAAGGATCTGTGACAGCTTCCTTTCCGTCGGGTCCTTCTTTACTTTAAAATAGCCACCATTGCTAATCAAGTCCTCCAGTTTGTTGGAGTATTCCACCCTATTCATTACCGCTGTAGCATTGCCTTTGTTAGCTGGAAGGATTATGATACTGTTATCATCCTGTAATGATTTGATGGCTTGTCTTTTCGCTTTTGAGATGTTTGGTTCGGGAGGCTTTGATTTCTCAAGAGCTTGTCTCACTTTCTATCTTAGCTTATCAGCCCTGGCTTTGGGAATTTTTAAGACTATCCTCAATTGAGGCTAAGTAAGGAATGTGCTTGATGGTAGTGGCGAAGTTGAGGCCTTAGTTAAGCACTGATTTTTCAGGAGTTGTTAGCTGTCACTTACTGATGTTGATAATGGTTTCCACTGGTGAGTAATGGATTTTCACATTGCTTGTTTTCATCCTCTCCAACTTCGTAATTTGGTGTGCCTTGATCTTACAAAATTACTGTTCGTATGATTTATCCAGATATTGTTAGATTCGTGTTCTGTCTTCTATCATAGATATTCTTTCCTGGAACGAGGTGTTTTTGCTCAAGATTTCCAACTGTAGTTGATGTTTCTTTCAACAGTTGTTATGAATTCTATCTTGAACTAATTCATACTCTATTCTTTTTGTTACTTTCCATGCCCTACTGGAATGAACTTAGATTTTTATTGTTAAGCCTGGTGGAACTAGCTTGAGATCTTGGCACCTGCATCGGAATGCAAGGTGGCTCGTCATTCGCGCTAATTTTTGATTCAGTCTTTCTAACTGTCTCCATTGATGTATTGTATCGGGTCCATACCAACTGGATATTGAAGCTTGATGATTTTTATTATTAAGGGTTTTCAGACTTTTGTCTTAATCTTTATAATTATTTCCCCCAAAATTCACTCTAAACTGTCCAGAAGGACACATAACGTAACGGTTATAAGTGTTGGTTCCCTAAGCTTCGAAGGAGACAATCATCTGGACGTTGCAGGTTAAATCCTGACAGCAGGTGAGTAACAATACTGGAATTCTTAACACTTGTACCCGGTTTTGGTTAATGGAATCTGAACAGGTGACCCCCATGGATCCAATAGGATGTAGTTCGAAGTTCTGTGTAGGTTTCCGAGTTCAACAAACACCTGAAGAAGGCCGGAGGACATATCAGTCGAAACGTTGTGGAAATAACAATAAAGATGAAGACAATAGTCTGAAAACCCTTAATAATAAAAATCATCAAGCTTTGTCTCAGAAATTCAGACAACTAATACCCCTAATATTAGGCTAAAAATTAGGTCCCATTAAGTCACATGATATGCAAGTATATATAAGTATATATTTAATTTTCTTAAAGTATGTCATTTCTGCTTTTGCCCTGACCCACATGTGAATATATAAGACAACATTTCTGTTTTCTAACGTCTGTGTTCACCTTTGTTTTGTAGGCTGCATTAAAAGCTAATCTAAAATAAGATGCCATCATGAAACGTGGACAAAAATTTTAATATGAAAAAATTTAGTCAAAAAGAATCAAGTGTAAAGAATTTTATTTTATCAGAATTTGAATAAAGAATAATTATTCAAGCTGAAAAAATATCTGAAAATACTCCAAAAGCTGATTTAAGCAACAAATACTTTCTTAAAAGACAAATGAAATCAATACAAAAAGTGTATCTATTTTATATCAGATTACGTGATTTTATTATTCTTTTAGAAATTGAACTAAACTTATTGTAAAATGAAAATAAGCAAAAGTTTGAAGCTTTTTCTTTTCACTTCTCTGCCATTCTCTATTTTATAACTGTTATATCCTCAGGAAAGGGCATAAAATAAATAAGTCAAACACGTACTAAGAGAGAAGGAATAAAGTTATATATTACAGAGAACAAGTAATACAATGTCGCCAGTGTAGCTATTTGCTACTAAACTCACAGAATAGATTACAGTTAAATGTTATATATTTATTGGAAGAGTCCATTGTATATCAAGAATAGGGATGATTCCACAACAATAACTTATCAAGAATGTACCAAAAATTGATTTGAACAGAGTTCTTTTCTAAATTCAAGGCACTTAAATCAAACATAATCATACTGTAATTTTTTCAAATTTATGTTCACCCAATGATTGAAAGGATTTTTTGTTATGTTTGGTTTGTCCCAATTTGCACCACCCAGTCAGCTGGAGTTGTAGAATACACTGACTGCATCTCTGCGGAGGGGTAAGACCCCCCCCCAATGAGTGTCCTAGATATAACACTAAACAATCTGATGGTGAGGTTCCAGTGATGCTGGAGCTCTGAGGAATGTGAAACATTTCTTCAGTGCCATCACTTCCAGGTCCACTTTAATCTGGAGTAGTAGCACCTGATAGGGTCCTATCTAAGGATGAAATAGAACTAAACTGTGCCAAACTGAATTGCTTGAAATAGAACTGTTTTGATATTTAAACTGCATACTTTTGCAAAACTAAATTGTTTGAAATGGAACTGTTTTTCACATTGAAACTGTACTTATGCTAAACTAATTTTTTTGAAATAGAACTGTTTTGACATTTAATTGTGTATAAACAAAAAACTATACTTATATTCAGCTGAATTGTTAGAAATAGAACTGTTTATTTGTATAAAAATAGATTTGGCATTAAATAACCAACAAAGGTTGATATAACATAAAGCCAAAACCAAGAAACAATCAAATCAATTTTCACCAAGTGATACTGCCTTTTCAAATATTATAATTCTTGCGTCATTTGCCAGCTATCAAATGAATATAGCATAAAAGAATCAAGAAAACTCTTTTCTAAATTCTTTTTTTCCTAATTCTGATCCCTCTCTTCCACAGAAGATGCCTCAAAACAGATTTCTTACCAAATAACATTAATAAATATCTGCTTTAAACCTTTTCATATTTTAACAATTCAATTTAACTTTATGCTATAATTTAACTATTAAGAAATAAACCAGAAATATCTAGGCCTCGTCATTAATTATTTATTATATTATTTCATCCTCAATTTTGAAGAGCTCAGAGTCTTTGAAAACATTTAATTAATGATAAAAATGTAAAAAAGGTTAAATATTTTGATCTTCATCATACTTCAATTGATTTGTCAAATATCTGTTCCCTGTATTGGATTATTTTGGGATAATCCTATAAATTCAGCTCTTCATTGTTTTCTTAGCTTCTCTTGTTTTTTACGGAGTATTACAGAAATTTATGAAAGAACAAAAGTAAAGTAACAGTAGAAATGTTTTAGAAAATAGATATTTATATGAGGGTGGGCTGAAAAGTTCATAGGTTTATGTCATATGTATATACCAACCCTTCTACACAAGCAGGATGTGACACAAGGTCAATTTTTTAAGCAGGGTCTGGGAAAAGAAATTCAGAGTTTTCCTTTTCCCAAACAAGGTTAAAGAGCCCAATCTGACCTGCCATTTACCCATAGCAGGAGGAAGAATAGTTGGATGCATATCCCAAAGATAATAGTTCTATGTGAAATGCAAACAGCTTTGTTGAAGATTTGAACTCTGTTTCCCATCTCCATTTTCTATGATAATAACCATTATCCCATGAGGCTGACATTATAAGTGCTATTGATGACTTTTTTGTTCAGTAGGATCCAAATACCGCAACACCAATGGAAGAAATGTATGGACCACAAGAGAGATTATGTTAAAAACTATATCTCATGATTATCTTGCTCAGCCAACGCTCATATTGAGCACTTTCACAAGGAACTACCAGTTGGCAAAGTTCTTCTAATAAATTGAGCACTCTGATAGCTGTTAAGTGTATAAGTAAAAAGAAAAAATATATATACATAAAATTCCTTCACTTACACTGGGATTGATGGTGGCTCTGCAGTAAGATATCCAACTGGTGTAAAGTCAGATGGGTTTCGATCCCAGGTTGAAGTTTCTCACTTGTCTAGCCATGCTAATTAGGTGTGATACAACAAAATAATTTGTCCGTGAATGACAAATATATATATAATGATAATGATGATAATAATATTGATAAAGTGAAATTAGAACACTTAGAATTATGAGAACAGTTTTGGTTTTTTATACATCCATAAATATAGACAGTTATATCATGAGTTATGAAATAACTTGTGGAGGAATTTGAATTTCAACTACTGAGCAAGCTTTGAATATTTTATTTGAGAAAAGTTTCTTTATGATATCAGATTTCTGGTTCATTCTCAATCCGGATGAAATTTTTACATGTTTATAAAAAATTTAATTTCCTAATTTCTTTGATTGATTGATTTTAACAGAATATCAACCCATCTGAGATTATTTCATGCCTAGAGGTTAGAGAATTGCATACATTCAACACTTATGTTTACATTTTTTGAGTAACTTCCTAAGTTTTTTACACACAATTATGTGATATCAAATATTCCTTTCAAATACAAATGATTTGCAAACGGATCTATTTGACCCATTGATGAGACTCTAACAGGTGCTACCATTCTGAATCAGAATAGAACTGGGAGTAATGGCAAAGAAGAAGTACTCCCCTCCCTCCAGACCTCGAGCCTCACCACCAGATGCAGTTTAGTGTCATACCCAGGACACTGCCTTTTGGAGAGGTCTAATCCCTCTGTAGGATATTCAGTCAATGTATTCTAAGCCCCACAATAGATACAATTTAGTGTCATACCCAGGACACTGCCTTTTGGAGAGGTCAGGATATTCTAAGCCCCACAACAGATACAGTTTAGTGTCATAACCTGGATACCCCTTTTTGGGGAGGTCTCACTCCTCAACAGGAGATATAGTTAGCATATTCTAAACCCCATCAAAAGAGTAAATTGGATATTTTCCAACAAAAACAAATAATAAATCTGGAATCACTTTCATGATAGTTTAGCGAGAATTTTTGTTATTATTTTGTTTGTAACGTGCGTGTGTGTGTTTGGTTACTTCCTCGCTAAGTTTGTAAGACACATAAAGGAGAAAAGTTCCAAGATGTCAAAGACGAAATGTTTTTATGATAGTTTTTAATTGCTGCATGGAATATTTAGTTTGCGTTTGTGCTGCAAGCCTCGTGGGAAAGGAAAGAAGTAAAGAGACAAATTGGAGTTATGAGAAAGTTGAGATAGCCGCAAGTGTTGTTGGACATACGAGGGATTATGTTCGCTGTATGGAGCAAAAGTCACGGTTGGTGTTTGAGGAAATAGACGTTGCAGTCACCATTAGTTTGCATTTCTGGTTGTTTCTGGGAGAAGCGTGTGGTCTCCAGAAAATGTGGCCCAGAGGTGAAATAAGGGCTAGGTGTCGGAGCGGAATTAGACATCGCAATCAACATAGTCAATTTTGGGGGTGAAATAAAGTTGTTCCTGTGTGTGGCGTATTGAATTTATCTAATTCATATTCAACTGGGATCCCTTGGTCTAAGATAAATAGATGCAAAGGATCC
Source organism: Sepioteuthis lessoniana (assembly GCA_963585895.1). Lineage (NCBI taxonomy): Eukaryota > Metazoa > Mollusca > Cephalopoda > Myopsida > Loliginidae > Sepioteuthis > Sepioteuthis lessoniana. The sequence continues at coordinate 47,048 of CAUZXS010006097.1, forward strand.
ATAAATTAGATAGGTTCCCTCATTTTGTCCATGCTGCTGCTGCTGCTATTTAAGAGCCGGCAGATGGGAGGTCTGTACAGAACCAAGTCGTTCTGCGAAAAGACTGTGTTTGGCAGCTTCCCCAATTTCTGCTGCCCGGAAAGGAGATACAGACTGAATAGGAAAAGTCATCCTGATTGGGTGAAATTATGCGTCGAATGAAATTACGCGCCAAACCAAATTACAAAAATTTCTTCTGCTATAATAGTTTTAATTTTATGAATACTTATAATGTGGTTTCATACAATGTTTTTCTATATAATTTCAGATAAAATTCTGCTTGCAGGCTTCTAAAATCTTAATGAAATATTTCAAATGTGTAAGTTAAATACAATTTGCATTATGATATTGATTTCTTTATCAAAGTTTCGGTGTTTTGAGGAAAGATTTTCTGAATATGAGTCTTACCAAATAATAGTCAGCCAAAAGAACACCACTGTGCCATAATTGCCATTGTATTTACATATAAATTTCGTAATTAAATAGGATAAGTATTATGGGACAGAGGTAATAGTTTTTAGTAAGCAATGAATTCAATACTATTGTACTTTTAAAATAATGAGTAAAAGAAATTCCTTAAAGATAAACAGAAACAACAAATATGATTGGTTTAATTTAAACAAACCAATGACATTTCATCTCTTAGTTTGTAGAGTAGATAGTGTATTTATCTCTGAAGCAAAAAGATTGGTTTTATCAAGAACTTGTGGGGGTTGGATGTAATTTGGTTATTTCAGTAGATGTGCGTTCATACTTTACGGGTATTGCTCTCTAAATTATTCCCACCACAAATACAACGCAAAACTTTACAATCGCGTGAAAGAAATGGAATAGAACACAACGAACATTAAACAACAAACAATTTAATATGCATATAGTTGAATATGAAAACAAACAAAATACATGATGTGTAAATGGCCTTTTGGAAAATAAAGTCCGGCAAGAAGAAAATAAATTTGTTTAAAGGTGTGTGTATGTTAACAAAGTCCGTAAGTAAGTCGTTCTTACTTACATTAAGTTCATGTCTTGTTTTATGATTGTGGCGACAGCGTGTCGCGTTGATGAAAGAAAGTTTGTAGGGTTTTTCTTTTGAATGTGATTCTTGGCCATCTGAAGAGAGGTCATGAACTTTAGTTGAGGAAGGAAAGGAATTTGCCAGACATAGTATCAGCTACTGCATTACTGGCTTAGTGGCTTGTGGTGTTGTCTTAGTCCTCGTGTTGGTGTAAGTGTGTGTTAGTCTGTGTGTATGGCTCCCTAACTCTGTGTTATTTATATCCTACAGGTGGATCAAAGAAACGTCCTAAAATTTTGGCGCGTAGACATTTATTGACCAATCAGATTTGTATTTTACTATTATATTTTCGAGCCTAAATATTTTCTGTTAGTTCACTTCCGATCCTATTTTTCTAGAATTTTCTATTCTATGTTTTTAGCTGATTGGTTGAAAAATATAAAAATGTAATTTAAATGCTAATATGGTTTTGATCCTAAATTTCTAGAATGTTCTTAAGTATGTTTTTATTGCTTATTTTAAGATTAGAAAAAATGTGTATCCCATAAACTTATCTTTCATCATTGTCCGAAATAAGTGTTGTTCTTTGTTCTTAGAATGATAGCATGAATAAATTAAAAGCAACTCGGATTTAAAAGACAAAAGAAAACACAAATCAAAATTAATAAAAATAAATTACTCAACACTGTTTTAAATCTTTTGTTTATATAGAGAAAATGAATAATAGCTGAATTTTTTTTTCTTATTCCCTAAAATTCACCCTTTCAATATTTGAAGAAAAGAAAAATCTTATCAAAAAAATTAGTATAGAATAAGGTGATCTTATAAAAAAACATATTCATATTTTTGTCAGATGTTTAGTCTGAAAGAAATTGCAAAAAGATATCGCTGACACATCGAAATGTTCTGATTGGAATGGAATTTTAAACCAAAGTAGAATTACAAAATTCATTTCACTTTCTATTTTCGAAGTAAAAATATGTTTTGTTGTAAAATTTATTCTTATTTTATTTCCTAATACCCTGAAATTGCAATCATTCAAAGATATATTCTCTTTTTAGAAACAAAATGGGAGAGGTATATATTCTGGGAGTGCTAGATGAGCTTCTTCACACACCTACCAAGTTCATGAGTAATATTAAGTTCACTCAATAATATAGTCATTAATCATAACGGAAAACTGATTTTTTTTCTCTATTATTAAATATTTTGGCAATTGTTCTGGGATTGAACTGCAGACCCCACAACTAGTTGTAAAATGATATAGCACTGGGCAATTGACAGAATAATGGAAGAGTGACAAAAATAATGGCTGAAGGGTGTGTAAAACCAGTACTTTTCTGTGATCATTTTGTGAGAAGTTGTATCTATATAAACAAAAGTGAACTGACTGTGATCTTGGCCTCTGGGGAAAAAAAGATTATTGACTGTTAAACTCATCCAATTCTTTCATCCACTCTCTACAGATATATTCAGTTTTAATCAGATGATTCTTTCTAAAGATTTTTGTCTAAAAAAAATAGACAGAAATTTATTTTTGAATTTTATTACCAGTAATACCAGACTATGTAAATAAAACAATGGTTTAGTTTGATTTGGTCATTTTAATGGCATATTAACCTTTGTAGGTTATTTAATGCCAAAGCCATCCTTTCAGAAGGTGGTACTATTTAACCCATAGCAGGGAGGATAAGGGGGTTAATTCCTTTCCCAAAAGTATTTGTCTGATAGTGAATGTAATAGTGCGACTGGAGTTTGAACTCACATCGATTCCGCTGTCCATCACTTTAACCATTACACCACAAAGACACCTCTATAAAACAATGGGAATTCATTGAGTTAACAAATTCATTCATCTGAGGCCATTTAACAAATGAGACTTTTGTTACTTGGAGCTCCTGTTAATTCTTGGGAGCCATGAAAACTGAGTGATTTTCTGACCAATCAATCTACCCATGTGTATAAATTCATTAAATGAATATAAAAAAAGTTAGCAACCTTAGTTAAGGGTGACCCAAAGGCTCCCTTTTCAATAGCTACTACACCAAAGTGTAGGGGACGGTGCAACTCCATTCTCTAGATTGTTCCACTTTACTCTTGATCCTTACTTTATAATGCTGAGTGTTAAACAAGGTGGCGTCAAGTACTATTTTTTGAGTCCTTAGCATGACTCGACCTGGGATTGAACCCAGGTCTCCCAGACCATTGGCGAACACTCTACTCATTAGACCAACGAATATAAATGAATTTAAAAAGGGAATTTTGTAAGAAAAATCATGGAAATATTTTTTTACTGTTATCATCATACTTGAGTTTATTTGATTTTGTGAAATTTCCATAAGATATAATCTAAATGCTGAAAAAATTTACTTTTCTATGAAGATAAGTTCTCTGAGAATTTTTTGAGTAATACTTATACCAGGGTAATAAGACAGGCATCAATCCTGGGATGATAACCACCATATACTTAGGCCCAGTCTGCTAGGGCTGTAGAATTTCCTGACTGCTTCTCTGAAGAGGGGTAAGGCTCCCCCAACAAGTGACCTGAATATGACACTAAACAATCCAATGGTGAAGCTTCAGTAATGCAGGAGCTTTGGGGAATGCGGAGTGTCCCTTTATTGCCATCGCTCCCAGGCCAACTCTAGCCCAGAGTTAGTGATATATAGCAATACTTGGAACCATTTAACTTTGCTGAATAAATGGAATAGCTTGAAATAGAAATGTTTTTGACATTTAGATTATGCACTTATGCTAAACGGAATTGTTTGAAATAGAACTGTTTATATGTGAAAAATGGATTTGGCATTGAATAACCAACAATGGTTGAAATGCCATAAACCAAAGCAAAGCAAACCAAACCATATACTTTTACTTTGAAAAAGGAACTTTAAATGAAAGAAAATGGCTTTACATTAAAAAAGGCAAGAAGCAGACAAAACCCCATAGAAACTATTATGGATGCAGATGACATAGTGCTACTTGCAAATACATCTACCCAGGCTAAATTACTGCTGCATAGTCTGGAGCAGGCAGCAGGTTACATTGGCCTCTATGTGAATGCAGACAAAATGCAGTACATGTGTTTAATAAAAAAGGAGACATCTCCACCCTAAATCATAGTTCTCTGAAATCAGTGGATAAATTTACATACCTCGAAAGCAGCATCTCATCTTCAGAAAATAACATTAATGTTTGACTATCCAAGGCATGGACTGCTCTCAATAGGTTATCAATCCTACTGAAGTCAGACCAATCCAATAAAATTATATGCAATTTCTTCCAAGCAGCGGTTGTGTCAATTCAACTATATGAATGCACCACCTGGATGCTGACAAAGCATATTGAGAAAAACCTAGACACTAATCACACAAGAATGCTACAAGCTATATTGAACAAATCCAGTGAGCAACATCCCACAAAACAGCAGTTATACAGCCACCTACCTCCCATCTCTAAAACCACCCAAATAAGACGAACAGGACACTGCTGGAGAAATAAGGACAAACTCATAAGCAACGTTCTCTTATGGACCTCTTCACATGGACATGCAAGAGTTGGCCGACCAACTAAAACCTATTTATAACAGCCGTGTATGGACACTTGATGTAGTCTAGAGGACCTGCCAGAAGTGATGGATGCTAAACGAATGGCAAAAGAGAGTCAGAGAAATCCATGCTCGCTGCATGATATGATAATGATGTATTGGAAAGGAGATTTTACACTAGGAATACATCAAAAAGAGGATTTTACAATAGGAATACATTAAAATAGGTTTTATCAATGAATACAATGGAATAGGTTTTATTGTAGGGATGCTGAAGGATTATTTTTCTAGTGTGACTGAGTAGTAGGTTCAGCATAGTAGCATAATCTGTGTCAATAACTACCATACAACACAGTAAAACAATTGCTATTTTAATTCTTTCTCTCCTTATTTCTCTTTGACTAAAAATAATCAAAATATCAGTTAACTCTAAATGAAAATAATATTCTAACTCCATATTTATTATCAAAATAAGCAGAGGATTTCAATTTATGGTAGTTTTCAATTCCAGTCCATATTAAGTAAATCTTTTTGTTTGATATCATGCTGAAAAAGCATTTTTGTTTCCATGTATAATTCATGAATATAATTTAAAAATAGGTATAGGATTTTGGTCAGAACTGAAATGGGTCAGTAGGTGAACCTGAGTAATTTCTTTATCTTTTGACTCATAAAGAATAATATGTTTTTTTTTAATCAACAGGAACTGGGAATTTCCAATTAAACAAGAAAGGAGATTTCTTAAAGAAACAAACTGCTCAATGCTGGTTGGTTGGTTTTACAGCATGTCAACTTTTATTGGATTATTTAATTCTGAAGTCAGTCTTTTTTCTGGAGTGGGGGTGGGGAATTTCAAGCACTTAATGATAATAATCATTTGTAAACAATTCATGTCTCCAGTAACTATTCTTAATCCAAATAATTTGTGCACTATTACAGTTTTGTACAAAAAAGAAAAAATGGCAAAACGGAATCATTTTTTTATTATTGCCCAAATTTTTTAGTATTACTTCAAATTTTTTATTATTGCCTCAAATTTTAATGAAAGGGATTTTTTTTATTATTATTGTCTAAGTTCCTTTAGTTGGAATAAAAACTGAAAATTCTAAGAAATACTAAAACATAGAACTCTTTTCCTTAAGTTCATATTCTAATAACTGTAAGGAAGTCCAAATGGTATAATGGTAAAAGTGCTGGACTGCAGCCTGAATATAAGTGAGTTTGAGCTCCAGTCACTCTATGATGTTCCCTTTCAAACAAATACCTTTGGGAAAGGCATGAACTCCCTTATCCCTCCCAGCTATGGGTTAAATAGTATCACCGTTGTTCTTCTACAAGAATCGCTTCGGTATTAAATAACCCACAAAAGATGATATGCTATTCCACAAAGAAACTAAACCAAACCAAACCAAATTTGTGATCAGTCCTTTGTAAATTAGATGAGAACAACACAAGGATTCTACAAGCTATTTTGAACTAATTCTGGAAAGACTAGTGTTGGTTGACCAGCAAAAAGTTATATTCATATGGACACTGGATGCTGCCAAGAGGACTTTTCAAGAGTGATGAGAAAGAGTCAAGGAAATCTGTGCTGTTGACATGTTTTAATGGGGATGACAGTTGATGATAAAATAAAAAATAAAAATAAGGTTCTTTCCTCTTTCCTAATACGAATGAAATCTCAAATTCTAAAGTGGGAAATGAAGAAAATTTGTTTAGAAGGGAGGAGAAAGAAAATGAGGGGGAGGAAAGATTTTTCTGATCATTCCTATCAATTCTTGTGGTCACCAAGAAGCAATTAAATTCAACATATTTCTTCATCTCTTATGAATATTGATGATGTTGAATAATCATTGATTAGTAGCACAAATAAATCAGATTTCCTTGCTTAGCTCAAATACAAATATTATGTTAGGCAATCTTGTAAAACTTTTAAATATTTCATTGTCCTTTTAATATTTATCATAATTTAATCACTGTCTAAAAAAAAGACTAAGAATATTTGGATAAAATGAATTTATAAAAAGAATAAGCATATATCTGTATCTATTGTCCATCCTTTATATATTTGTACATATGTGTGTGTCTGTTGCTTGTAATAACCTCTGGTTTACACAGATGCATAAAAAAGCTACTTTATATTATATATATATATATATATATATATATATATATATGTGTGTGTGTGTGTGTGTGTATATATATATATATATATATATGTATATGTATGTAACATCTATTGATAAAGGGGGTGTCCATGTGGTGTAATGGTTAAAGCGATGGACTGCGGAATTGTAGTAAGCGAGTTCGTACTCCGGTCGCGCAATTACGTTCACTTTCGGGCAAATACTCTTGGGAAAGGTATGAACCCCCTTATCCTCCCAGCTATGGGTTAAATAGTACCACTACAGTTCTTCTAGGAGAATAGCTTTGGCATTAAATGACCAGCAAAGGTTGATATGCCATTAAACAAAGAAACCAAACCAAACCAAAACTCTATTGATAAAATGAAAGACAATGGTTCAAACTGACAAAGAAAAGAAGTAGAAGATACCAAACAATTATGGATGCAGACTATGCTGATGACATAGCACTTCTAGCAAATACACTTGCCCAAGCCAACACACTGATACATGGTCTAGAATGAGCAGCTGCAGGCATAGGCCTCCATGTCAACGCACACAATACATGTGCTTTAATCAAAGAGGCGACATCTCCACACTAAACAGCAGTTCTCTGAAACTAGTAGACAAGTTCACCTACCTAGGAAGCTGTGTCTCATCAACTGAGATAAACATCAACACATGACGAGCAAAGGCATGAACAGCTATCGATAGGCTATCAGTCATATGGAAGTCAGACATGAATGATAAAATGAAATGCAGTTTTTTCCAAGCGGCAGTAGTCATATCAATACTGCTGCATGGATGCACTACATGGATGCTAACTAAACATACAGAGAAAAAGCTTGACGACATCTACACAAGAATGCTGCGAGCAATATTGAACAAGTCCTGGAGGCAGCACCCCACAAAGCAGCAACTGTATGGCCACTTACCACCCACCACGAAAACTATCCAAGTTAGACGAACCAGACATGTGGGACACTGCTGGAGAAATAGGAATGAACTCATAAGTGTTGAACTCCTGTGGACCCCTTCACATGGACAAGCAAAGGCAGGACGACCAGCTAGAATATAACTTCTTGGTCTGTTGAGGAAATAGGCAAGACCACCCTGGATTGCTGATCAAACAGGAGAAAACCTCTTGGTCTAATTAGAAAATAGGCATGACTCTCTTGGATTGATGGTTGCATAGCAGAAAACCTCTTGATCTGATGTGAGAATAGAAGATAACATTTTATTCTATTGAGATAACAAGAAAGAAGCACTTAGAGAGGATGATCACATAAGTGAAAACCCTCTGGTCTGATAAGGAAATAGGCAAGAATCTCTTGGCCTGATGATCACATGGGAGAGATCCTCCTTGTTTGATGATAACATGCAAAATAACCTCTTGGACTGATGATTACATAGGCAAGAAATCTTTGTCAGAAAATTACATAGATGAGGACTTGTTAGTCTCATAATTTTGTAGGTGAAAACATCTTGGACTGATGGATACATAGGCAAGAAGATAGGCATGATTATATTGGAAAGAATTTCTTGGATTGATGATTTTTTGGACAAGAAAACGTAGACTGATAATGAAATAAGAGAGAACCTCTTGGTCTGATGATTGCATAGGAGGAAACCTCCTTGATTGTATGAGCAATAACCATGTGGACTGATGATCACATGGGTAAGAAAATTATGGTCTGATGATTACATAGGAAATAACCACTTGGATTGATGATTACATAAGTAAAAACCTCTAGGACTAATGATCACATGGCAGGGGACCTCTTAATCTGATGAGGAAATAGGCGAGAACCTCCTAAACTGGTGATCACATTGGTGAGAATCTCCTTGGACTGATGATTGTATAGACAAGAATTGTTTTGACTGATGATCTCATAAGTGATAACTGCTTGGACTGATGATCATATAGTCAATATCTTCTCAGACTAATGATCACATTGTTGAGAAAATCTTTGTTTGATGATCATATTGGAAATGACCACTTGAACATGATCACATTGATGTAAAGGAGGTGCCCGTGGTATAATGGTTATCATTGTAGGAAATGGACACGGCGACTCAAGTTCAAATCCTGGATGAGACTGATTGCATTTTACATAGCACTAATACCCTTGGGAGCAGTATGAATCCAATTATTCTCCCTCCAGCTATGGGTATATAGTAGGGCAGACTGGGTTCTTCAGCCTTGGTTAGGCAACTAGTATAGGAGAAGGAAAACTCTGAATTCAAACCTGTTAAACTCCGCTTAAAAATTGACCTTGTGTCATATCCTGCCCGAGTGGAGGGGTTGGGTAAATAGGATGATCACATTGATGAAAACCTCTTGGACTGATAATCACATGACAAGGAACCTCCTCGTCTGGTGTGGAAAAAGATGAAAACCTCCTTAACTGATGACCACTTAGACAAGAAACATTTAGACTGATGATCAGATAGGAGAAAACTGCTTGGACTGTTGATAACATTGATAAAAAACCTTCTGAAGAAAGATACCATTGGAAAAAAACCTCTTGGCCTGATTATCACATATCAGAGAAACTCCTTATCTGATGATCTCATAGAAAATAACATCTTGGCCTGATTAGGAAATAGGCAAAAACCTCTTGAAATAATGATTATATAAGTGAGAACATGTCAGCTTAATGATCATGTAGAACAATGAGATCCAAACACTCCAACACCAATGAAAGAAGTGTGAGGACTTCAAGGAGGACTATCTTGGTCTGATGCACACATAGGAAAGAACCTCTTCATCTACTGAAGAAATAGGAGAGAACATCTTGGGCAGATGATCACATAGAAGAGATACTCCTTACCTGATGGGAGAGAATCTCTTGGAAGGATAAGGAAATAGAAGATAACCTCTTAGTCTGATGAAGGAATAGTTAAGAAACTCTTGGCCTGTTGACAAGTAGGTATGCGATTGCTATACATCTTATGAGATGACTGACCAATTTTTATGATTTCCAGTTCAAATGAACAGCTTCAGCAGCAATTGGAATACACCCTACTAAAGCCTGATTGTCACAGCTGGTGAATTTCAAAAATGCAATCTAGACTTTGGAAGAATGATATGCAACAAAATTCTGTTTTAAACTTGGAAAAAAGGCAATTCAATGAAAGCTGGAGCTACTGTTATGAGCCAGAGACCAAGAGACAGTTTCCAGTAGAAGCATGCTGGCTCTCCCAAACCCAAGAAGGCCAGACAGAGCAAATCCACCCACAAACCTTTGATGATCCCTTTTTTGACAGCACTGGCAAGATCTACATGCACTGGTTTCCCACTGGACAGACAGTCAACAAAGAATACTATGTTGAGGTTTTAAGGGAGTTCAGCAAGAGATTCCATCGGAAGAGGCCAGCACTCTTCAAATTGGCTCAGTGGCATTTCCACCTGGACAATGCACTAGTCAACAACTCCATCCTTGTCACAGACTTTTTGACCAAGATGGGCATCAAGACAGTTCCTCACCTTCCCAATAGTCCAGACCTTGCTCCCTGTGACTTTTGCTTATTCCCTAGAGAGGCTCAGAGGCTGTTGTTATGAGACAACTGAGGAGATGAAAGAGGTTGTGATGAAGGTCATTGACATGCTCACACAAGAGGACTTCCATGGGGCCTTCCAGAAGTTGTTGGAATGGTACAACAAGTGGATTGCAGCTGGAGGAGATTACTTTAAAGGGGACTAGAGTTTCATGTGAGTTCTATCAATAAAAGAGCCCATACGAAAAAAGTCTGGAAACTTATTTAATGATCCTTGTATCCTTTGACAGGAAAGTCTAAGAGAAGGTGCTCTGATATAAAACCTGCAGGTTGCATAGTCACCAGTTGGTTTCCTCTGCTTTTCACAAGGCTACGTCATCTCAGAGAGTGGTATAATAGTATAAGTATCATACTGGTATATGTCACTATAATCCAATGAGGTACAGATGTCTTACTACATAATCTTCTGCATCTTGTATATTTTTCATTAATAAAAATGTTATTAATAAAGATGTTTGAGCTGTTATTTTCATGGTAAAGTTGTCTATTATCTGTCTCAAAGTAGCAGACATTATCATCATTTATCCTATTTACCAACCCCTTTGCTCGGGCAGGATATGACACAAGGTCAATTTTTTTTTAAGCAGAGTTTAACAGGTTTGAATTTTAACCAAAGCTGAAGAACCCAGTCTGTCCTACTATTTACCCATAGCTGGAGGGAGAATAATTGGATTCATACCTTTCCCAAGGGTATTAGTGCTATGTGAAATGCAATCAGTCTCGTCCAGGATTTGAACTCGTGCCGCCGTGTCCATTTCCTACGATGATAACCATTACACCATGGGCACCTCCATATATATTATCATCATTTATACACACTCATATAAACACACACTAGTGTGTTACTTGTCATATGAAAGTTTTAATGCTGGGAATATACTTTTTGTCTTGTGAGTTTATATCAGGTTTTGTCATTATTATCCATAGTTTGCTTGTCCAATGATGTACATATTTAAACAAGCTTTTATCATTTACATGTAAGCAAATGTATTTGACCTTTGAACTGAGTTAACGTATAATAGACTCTCAATGTAAAAAGCTGGCAACTATTGTCAAGAGCAACCAGAAGGCTCCCTTTTCAATAGCTACTACACCAAGGTGTAGGGGAGGGCGCTACTCCTTTCCCAGGATTGCTCCACTTCACCCTTGATACGTACCTTATACTGCTGAGTGTTAAGTAAGGAGGTATCAAGTACCATTTTTAAAGTCTTTGGTATGACGCAACCTGAGATTGAACCCAGGTCTCCTGTACCATTGGCGAACACTCTAACCACTAGGCCAATGACTCTCACTATAAATAAATGTATTTTTGTTTTGAATATATTTGATGCAAAAAAATAAGAAATTTTCCAGATTGAATTAAGTAATGATTAAATAAACAAATTCTTATTAAATCAAAATTGAGTAAGTCAAAACTTTTTGCAATATTTAAGTAATGTGAGGCACAATTCAGCAGTTCTGGATGTTTTCACTAAGATCATCAAAGTAATGAACTATACTGGACTGTGAAAGGGCCAGATCACCTCATACTCTCTGAGGGCTACTTGCCAGATTTTCCTCTATAGCTTGGAGCACAGCCTTGGAATTCATGTTTTTAGGCCTACCTGAGCTTGCTTGATCATCAAGGTTCTCACAGCTCTTGAACCATCTAGTTACTTTGGCTGTATTTTATGGCATATCAACACTTGTATGGTAATTTAATGCCAAATCCAGTCTATACATACAGTGACACGCATAAGTATTGGATACATGTTATTTTCTATTATAACTCTAGTTTAAGTTTGACATTTTGCCTGATATTTGGTAAGTAATATCTCATAAAATTGTTTAAGTTGTATGTGGAAGGAAAATTAAAAACTCATAGTTGAATCCATTTTTTTTATCAAAGTTCAAAATTACCCTATGCAAAAAAACTGGATACATCAATTTAATATTTTGTTGCATAGCCTCTGTTTTGTTTCCCTGCTTCCAGTCGCTTTCTATAGTTGGCCACAAGTTTTCCACACTGATCCAGCATTACTTTACCCTATTCTTCCTTGCATAATTCCTCTAATTGCTTGATATTTTGTGGATTCCGCTTATGAACTTTAACCTTCAAAGTATTTCTCAAATTCTCAATTTGACTCAAGTCAGAAGACTGACTTGCCCAATTAAGAGTACTAATACCATTATTTTCAAACCATTCCTTTGTAAGTTTTGTGCTATGTTTGGGATCATTGTTGTGTTGAAGCACAAAATTCTGACCATGCCCTAAAGAAGTTGCAGATTTCTGAAGGTTCTTCTCTATAATCTCCCTGTACATACTATCATTCATTCTACCATGGATAACTTGTAACTCACCAGTGCCCTTGGATGAAAAGCATCCCCATATTATAATGGAACCACCTCCAAACTTAACTGTGGGGATGGTATTGTGCTTCTTGAAGGCAGTGCCATTTCTTCGCCAAACATTTGTTGCTGTGTTCCTTCCGAATAGTTCCACTTTCGTTTCATCTGACCAAATTACCTTTTCCCAAAACTGCATACCTTTCTTTTCATAAGTTTCAAAAAACTTTAATTGGTCTTTGACCTGTTTGGTTTTCAGTAAAGGCGCTTTTCTTGGTGATCTTGAAGAATGAAAGCCTGTATGATATAGAGCGCTGCTAATAGTATCCTTACTTACATTAATTCCAGCACCCTCAAGATCAGTTTTAATTTCAGAATGAATAATGAAGGGGTTTATTTGCACATTTCTGCTGATCCACCTTGAAGTACACTCATTTATTTTTCTCAGTCTTCCATTTCTTGAAAGGTTTGCTGTACCGTCGCCATACTTCTTATACTTTCTGATGATATTTCCTACTGTACTTAGAGCTAGATTCATTTCTTTGCTAATTTTTTGGTAACCTTGTCCTCCTTTGTGACGTTCAATGATTCTATCTTGCATATCTCGGGATAATTCTTTAGTTTTTGCCATTTTTAATCCTTGAATTGCAAAATGCACATCAAAGAGTCAGATGATTAGAAGCACTATCATTTAAAAAACTGTGTGCTTCTCTGATTGGTCAGAGATAACACCCCAATACTATTGAAAATTTGAATATTTAAAGTCTTTTAAAATACAAATTTTCGATTGGAAATTTGAAAAAAGTGTCATGTATCAAATACTTTTGCATTGGGTAATTTTAAATTTTGATAAAAAAAAAAGGATTCAACCATGAGTTTTTAATTTTCCTTCCACATACAACTAAAACAACTTTATGAGATATTACTTACCAAATATCAGGCAAAATGTTGAACATAAACTAGAGTTATCACAGAAAAGGACATGTATCTAATACTTATGCGTGTCACTGTATATATGATTGGTAAAGAAATAGTTAGGAAATAAAAATTTTTAACAAGCCAGAGCTCATTTGTTTGCACACAGTTGAATGGTTTTAAGTATAGAAAATAATTATTTGACTGATGAATGGGTCTCTAACGGGCACTACTACTCTAGGACAGAATAGTATTGTCAATGAAGAGGTATATCATGTTCCTAAAAGCTCCAGGACTGGAGCTTCACCATCAGATTGAGTTTAGTGTCATTTCCACGGCACTCATTGGAGGGAGTCTTACTGCTCTGCAGAGATGCAGTTAACATATTCTACAACCCCAGCTGACTGAGTTGTATCTGGTTATTGTACTGTGATCAACTGAGGCTTCACTTTTTGCACAATAAATGTTTTTTGGTTGCTTCTGCAATGTTATAGCTCAAGTTCAAACTCATAAAGAATAAATTTTTGGATTAGATTATGTTGCACATTCATCTTTGCAGCTTTCAAATTCCGTTGAAAGGGAAACAATGCCCAATGTGTCAGCACACCAACTACCCTGATATGATCAACCACAATGGATACCTTCCTTTGCTTGAATGGCTTTGATCATGTGATATACATGCTGCAAACTAACACATACCAAAATACTGCACCCAGCTATTTCTATTGTGTCTACTTTATTTTTGGAAGATTTTAATTACAGATTTAAAGTTTTTTCATTGGCAAACAATAATCATGATGTAATTGATGTAATTTGAAGTAACAAATATTGACAAGAGAAAAACTTTAATTAGATATAGTCTAAAAGTTGCTTTAATTTTGCTAAAATAATTTTTTCTTTTTATACAATTTGGACAAATTTTGGATATATATATATATATATATATATATAAATATAAAATTAGAAAAGTGGATTTTGTCTGCACTCTAAGATGTGAACAAAAATGTATCGTGGCATCTTTGGTATGTTTCAAAGCTACAGCATTTGCATTGTATATAAGCCAGTGTAGGAGGGGTAATTTAACTCTAAAGATATAACTACATTAAAATAGTTGTGTGGGTGTATGAGAGTGAGCTGAAAAGTTCATAGGCTTACCAAGATACTCTCATGGAATGTGACCAAATTAGGTTTATTTTTCAACATAGTCCCCCTTGAAGTCCTCACACTTCTTTCATTGCTGTTGGAGTGCTTGGATCTCATTTGTCAAAAAGTCATCTACAGCTGATATGACATCATTATATAAACTTTTCAGCTCATCCTTATATATATATATATATATATGTGTGTGTGTGTGTGTGTGTGTGTGTGTGTGTGTGTGTGTGTGTGTGTGTGTGTGTGTGGAGCATGTTTCATAAAATTGACAAATCAGGATTTATTTACTGTAGTCATATCTTTAAAGTTAAATAAGTTTACACCCCACCATATATATATATATATATATATATACGTATCAAAGTTTACACTCATAAGAAGGATAAAAGAAAGTCAAAGTGAAATATATAAAAAACAGTGAAAAGAACACGAATACAATTGTCTTTCTTTTGCTCAAATGGGAACAATAAGAACAACACAAGTCACAATGCAAAAAATTCTTTCTTTGATTATACAGAAACATTTTTACTATTAACATCAGCACTTTTTATCAAAAATATTCCCCATATCTTCAACTCTGTTATCTTCAACTTTGAGGTTTTTAACACAACCTTTCAACCAATTCATTTTTCTATCTTCTTCAGGTCGATGTTGCAACTAATCTCTTTAGTTACTTCATATATTTTCTTTATCTTTTTTGGTTTATTTTTTGTTTCATCTAAACAAAAACACTGAAATCTATGAAAGTCTATAAAACTGCCTCACAAAGTTTCTAATCTTCTGAAACACAAAATCTTTTATGATCCCATATGTATATTTATAAAGAACTATAACTAAAAAAATTAGTGACCTAGTAGGTATAGTGTTTGCCAATAGCTTTAGAGACTGTGGTTCATTCCCAGGTCGAGTCATACCAAAGACCCAAAAAATGGAACTTGATACCTCCTTGCATTATAAGGTATGGATTAAGGGTAAAGTAGAGCAATCCAGGGAAAGGAGTAGCACCCTCCCTAACATCTCAGTGTTGTAGCTATTGTAAAGAGAACCTTTGGGTCACCCTTGACTACAGTTACCAACTTTACTTTACTTAGTAGAAATTATCATTTTATTTATTTAAACATGTTTTGCCTTAACAGTTTCATCCGATTCTTGAAAATTGTCTTTTTTAAATAATAACAAAATTTGTTGACATAAATTGTTCTGAAAATAGACAGTCAATGTTAGCTGTTCGGGAGTTTATAAAATTTTAGATTAAAAAATTATTATATAATTGGCCTAATGAGTTAAGTGTTCGCCAATGGTCCAGGAGACCGGAGTTCAATCCCAGGTCAAGTCATACCAAAGACTCAAAAAATGGTACTTGATGCCACCTTGCTTAACACTCAGCATTATAAGGTACAGATGAAGGATAAAATGGAGCAATCCAGGGAATGGATTAGCATCCTCCCCAGCACCTTGGTGTTGTAGCTATTGAAAAGGGAGCCTTTGGGTCACCCTCGACTAAGGTCGCCAACTTTACTTACTTTCTACTTGATATGACAAAACCACAAACAACAATTATGTTTGTGTTTGTTTGTGATTATGAATATAACAGAAGATTAAAATTCAAGAAAAAATGTTGCAGTTGTTCAGCCTCTTTTAATCTATTTCATTTTCTATTTAACAGTATTCTTTTTTATCTTAAAACTAATATTGCTAAAAATGGAGATATATTAACAAATCTGGGTTGTTATTTTATTATTTTGGTATTGTGAAATTAGTAAAGATGGTAATCATTGGCAAAGTATTAAATGTCTAGTCATTTCATTTTTGTTTATATTTTTCAATTTTTTATCGAGTTTTTTGTTGATATTTCATCACGATTTTTCGATTCCTTTTGAGAAAGAAGTGTTAGTGGTAAAACTTGCTTTTTGGTATTGGCAAATTGAGTTTTTGAAAATAGATATCTTTCCTTGATTGATTCATGGATGTATTTTGATTATTAATGTCGCACGCACTGGTTGCATGACCTGGCTTGGTTGTTGGGGTGCTATTCATGAAATGCTTCCGAAACAGGAATTGCCAGGTAGAACCAATTCAGTTTTCTATCTCCTAGACTGATTGCTATACCAAAGTTAAAGAGTCCAGCTTGCCCCTACTATTTTACCCATAATTAGAGGGTGTATAGTTAGATTCATACCTTTCATAAGGGTATTAGTCCAGTGTGAAATGCAAACAGCCTTATCCGGGATTTGAACTCGGATCACCGAATCCACTTCTATTGAAGATAACTATTATAACTTAAGCACCTCTGTGTTGAGAATTACAAAAGATATTAAAAATTTTAAAGGTGCAATTACTTCACTGATTTTAATCTTTTACTAATTGATATTTTTTGTATGAATTAGCACATCTTGTATTGTATTAGTACAGGGAATGGAGTAGAGCCCTTCCCTACACCTCGGTGTTGTAGCTATTGAAAAGGGAGCCTTCAGGTCACCTATGACTTAGGTCAACTAGGTATTGTATAAGTAACCATGTCTAAGAATTTGAATATATTCTATTTTTAATATAACACTAAGGTAAGAAATCTATATAGAGATGAACAAGTTTTCATTTATATTAAGATTCAAGAGAAAATTTTGAACAATTTCATTACTTGTCTGAAATATTATAATTATTTGTGTATAATATGTATCCCTAACTTTGCACAATGAAATTTTACAGCCCAGTCAGCTGGGGCTATAGAATATACCAACTGCATCTTTTCCGAGGGGTAAGACTCCCACACCCCAGATGAGTGTCCTGAATATGACACTAAACAATCTGATGATGAAGCTCTAGTTTTCGAGCTTTGAGGAACGTCGAGTACCCTTTCATTACCATTGCTCTGTCCACTCTGACCTGGAATGGTAGCACCTGGTCTATGTGTCAAATAGAACTGTATGTAAAAACAGGATTTGGCATTAGATAACCAACAATGTTTGATATGCCATAAAGCCTAATCAAATCAATCGCAATACTAGTGTGCAAACAAATGAGTTCTAATTCATTTAAAAATGAAATTACTTACAAACTATTAACTCACAAATCATGTATCTCTTTCTATTTAAATGTGTGCTAACAAATGACTGATGCTAAATTGTTACTGTTATGTTGCAATACATAAAACCATTTTACTGTGTGCAAAAAAATAGCTCAGTCTCATTCAAAAATAATATCAATAAAATGTATTTACAAATTATATATCTAAAATATATATATAAAGAGGATTTGGTATTAAATAACCAACAATGGTTGATATGCCATAAAACTAAACCAAACCAAATCATATATATATTTATTATATATGTATAAAGAGTATTTGGCATTAAATAACCTACAATGGTTGATATGCCATAAAACCCAACCAAACCATATCATATATATTTAATATATATGTATAAAGAGTATTTGGCATTAAATAACCTACAATGATTGATATGCCATAAAACTAAACCAAACCAAATCATATATATTTATTATATATGTATATAGAGGATTTGGCATTAAATAACCTACAATGGTTGATATGCCATAAAAGTAAACCAAACCAAATCATATATACTTATTATATATGTATATAGAGTATTTGGCATTAAATAACCTACAATGATTGATATGCCATAAAACTAAACCAAACCAAATCATATATACTTATTATATATGTATATAGAGTATTTGGCATTAAATAACCTACAATGGTTGATATGCCATAAAACTAAACCAAACCAAACTATGAAATTCTAGAAAAAATATTCTCCTGTATTATATGCATTGACTTTTTAGAATTTGTCGCAGCTAAATCTAATCAAGATTTTATATTTGTCCAACTATTTCATCAGTTTGTACTGACTAAAAATAAGAATTTATATAGTTTATAATATGTTTTGAATCACAAAATTTTCCATATTATTCAGGACAAATGCATTGGCATGTCCATGCAAAAAGGCAATGAGTTTGTGGCAAAAATAAGTTCACGATAAGAGAAACAAAATTATAAACAAACATAGATTCCAGTGGATATTTCTCTGTATCAGTGTAAAACACCTTAGTATGAATAATAGATATAACTAACTTTTAGTCATTCTGTCCTGAATCTGGTGTGACAGATGACCAGAAAAAGATGTTAATTATATAATTCTAATGTATAATACACATCCTTAACTTTCTGGCTAAAAAAAACTGGAAAAATAGTGTGTATCATATAGAAATAAAAAAAGGAAAACTGGCAACCATTGTCGAGGGGAGACCCAAAGGCTTTCTTTTCAATAGCTACTACACCAAGGATTTGGGGAGGGCACTACTCCATTCCCTAGATTGCTCCACTTTATTTCTGATCTGTATCTTATAATACTGAGTGTTAAGCAAGGTGGCATCAAGTACTATTTTTTTGAGTCTTTTTATGACTCGACCTAGGACTGAACCTCAGTCTCCCAGACCATTGGCAAAATTCATTAATATATGATATTTTTTTTAGGTTGGTGATTTTATAAACACTGTTCAATAGCAAAGAAGTGAGCAATGTTCAAAAGTTGAATAGCTTCAGTAAGTATTTAAAAAGATGTCATGTCAACATGGTATTGGAAAGAGACAATAGCTGTCTGATTTCTTTAACAAATCAGGCGCTATCACAACATTCAATAGCTCAGACAGTAGTGAAAAAATGTTTTATATTGTTCAAAAAACTATGGCATCAAACATAGTGGTGTCTTGGGTACGACACTTAACTTCATTTGATGGTGAGGCTCCAATTCTGGAGATTTGTGAAATGTGGAGTACCCCTTCATTGTCATTACCTACCAGATTCAATCTGACCCAGAGTGGTAATACTTGTTAGGATCCCATCTATGGGTCAAGTAGATCTATATAATAATTATTTGTATTTAATAGGGCCTTATGCGAAAAAAAAAAATTCTTATGAAACATCTACAGAAAAATGTAAATATAAATGTACAATGAATGCAATTCTTTAACCCCTATGCATAAACTGATCCTTGACAGTTTGTCATGCCATTAAAATCAATCACAGAGATGTTAGATACAACAAGGTGTCAGATTGTAATGATAGAGCGGTTATGGTAACACTGTATCAAAATCACACCAAAAACACAAACAGGGGTTAAACTTCCAAAAAAAAAAAAAAAAAAAAACTCAGAAAAGCAAAACATCTGATGAATAAATAAAAAGTCAGGATTCAAGCACAAAAAAGATTGCAGCATCAAGCTCTAAAAGTTATCCATAAACAATGGAGACTGGTATTTGCAAAACTTCATCAGATGTGAGATATGGAGAGGTGGAGAGTCCAGTTCACAACTTTAACCTGTTTGGACTGGGCTTAGTTTTATGGGCATGACCAATGATAACACAAGGAAATATTTTTGAAGCATGCTAATGGAGGTTGTGAGTTTGTGATTTGAGATGTTGAATAATAGAGTTGAAAGTTGATTCCTCAGTTCATTGATATATGGTTAAAAGTAACAGGACACAAGAATATACTAAGAAATATAAATTCTGTAAAGGAAGCCATTTGGTTCAAAGTTCTTAGTTCATGTTTCAGAAGGTTAATGCTTCTATTCATATAAGAGTCACGCAACAACTTTTTTAAAAAAAGGTATAAATATTATAGTCTGGCCACTCAGCAACCTAGATTCAAACATCACTGAAAATTAATGTGAACATTTGACAGGAAAGGTTTTAGAAAGTGATAACCATTTTTATAAGAGACAGAACTGTCATCTTAGCAGATGAATTCTTCCATCATTTGGTTCAAAGAATACCAGATCAGATTTAAAGTAATGATGGTGAAGCAATGGATTACTAATAAAATTTTTCTACAAAAAATCCAATAAAATTTCAATGAAATTAAAGTAAATTAACAAAGAAAACAGAACTTGTAACAAATTTACCAACAGATGTTTCTGAACTAAACAATTAATTTTAAGTGTAATTTAAAACAGTTTTGTTAACATAAATATATGTATAACTTATAATCATGCAAAATGTATGTATGGTTTATTAATAGATTAAAACAGTAGATTTACTTTAAATGTTCACCTGAGTTTAAAGTTTTATGGTGCATTAATATATATATATATATATATATATATATATATATATATATATATATATATATATATATATTTATTTAAAACATTTTTTTTTACTTTCAAGAGGGGTTGTGGTTTTTTAATACTAGTCAGTGTTGATGAGGAAAATTTGTGATGTAATGTCTTGGAGTGTGGTGAGGGGTTGAAGAGGACAATGCTTTACTATCTACAATACAAATCACTGGGGCACCTCTGGTGGTGTAATGGTTAGCAAACTAGACTAGCAAACCTACACGAGTGAGTTTGAGTCTCATTGGGTGCCCCATTCATTTGGCCTTGTGCTACATCGAAGCAAAGAGCTTCGTAAATTACTACAATACAAATCACTGAAAAAAATGTAGTCAATCCAAGAAATTATGTAAAAATAAAAATTGAATTACCTTGCATTAGGAAATCACATGCTGGGCCTTTTAATTCTTTTTTATAGTGGGGTCTTTTTACAATTTTTAAAGTGTTTTTGGGTGAGCTTTGGTGGGGTCTTTTTAAAGTCTATAATGTGTTTTCGGGTGAGCTTTAGTGGGATCTTTTTAAAATCTATGATGTGTTTTAGGGTGAGCTTTGGTAGGATCATTTAAAAATATTTGTGTTTTAGGTGAGCTTTCATGGGGTCTTTTTAAAAAGTATGTGTTTTGGGTGAGCTTTGGTGAGGTCTTTTTAAAATCAATAATGTGTTTTAAGATGAGCTTTGGTGGGTTTTTTTAAAAATATTTGTGTTTTAAGTGAGCTTTCATGGGGTCTTTTTAAAAAGTATGTGTTTTGGGTGAGCTTTGGTGGGGTCTTTTTAAAATATTTGTGTTTTAGGTGAGCTTTCATGGGGTCTTTTTAAAAAGTATGTGTTTTGGGTGAGCTTTGGTGGTAAAGTTTCAAAATTTATAAGGCTTTTAGGGGTGAGCTTTTGTGGGCTCTTTTTTAAATTTATAACATATTCTTGGGTGAGTTTCAGTGGGGTCTTTTTAAAATTTAAAACATGTTTTGGGATTATCTTTGATGGTTTTTCTTTTTCATTTTTTTTTATACTAAATTTTTCCACACAGGTTATGTGATCAAATTTGCCTTTTCTGCACATTCTCAAGACGTGAATAACTAGCAGACAACCAACATATTTCCGACTGGAATATTGTTTATGTCTCTTTGGAAAAGCCACACTTTTTCATGAAGACTTTGAAAAGATGCCTTTTCAAGAAGTAAAATGTTTCGAATATAAGGATATAGGATTTATGCCATATAGATCCTTCCATCTGTTCATATCTCTTTCTGCCAGAACAGTTATAAAGAACAAAAGAGTTTAGTTGGAATAGGCTCACAATTTAAAGATGCATACTTCCATCCCACCCTGATACAGGCAAAGTGAGAACCTTTGGGAAAGATACTGATATTTTAAAGAGTCTATTTGCCATCTATTTTTGTTCTATTACCATCTTTGCGAGGAACTTGTATATACCTCAGTCTGTTCATATCTATCTAATATAAAATAGTATGATGTAATGTAATGCCATTAAAGTCTCAGGGAATTCTTTCCAATATTATTTTCACTTGTCTCTCTCTCTCTCTCTCTCTCTCTCTCTTTCTCTCTCTCTCTGTAAGTATTATATATATATATAAGTATATATAAGTATTATATGTATATATGTGTGTGTGTATATAAATATATATGTATATGAATGTATATATATGTATATATATACACTCATATACATATATATATGTATATATACCGGACATTGGCCTAGCGGTTAGAGTGTTCGCCAATCGCCCGGGAGACCTGGGTTCGATCCCAGGTCAAAATCATACCAAAGACTCAAAAAATGGTACTTGATGCCTCCTTGCTTAACACTCAGCATTATAAGGTACGGATCAAGGGTAAAGTGGAGCAATCCAGGGAAAGGAGTAGCGCCCTCCCCTACACCTTAGTGTAGTAAGCTATCGAAAAGGGAGCCTTTGGATCACCCTCGACCATGGTCGCCTACTTTACTTTTTTATATATGTATATAGGTAATTCAATAAATATGATAGGGCTAGGATTAACGTATAAAAGTTAAAGCATTTTCCTCTTCAACAAAGCCCCACCCACCCACAAAAGCAAAGATATTACAAATTTTCTCCTTCAATGCTGACAAGTATCAAAAATAGAAACCCTTCCTCCCTGGAAGTAAAAAAAAAAAAAAATTCAACCTGTCTGGTTATTTGTCTTTTCCAATGCTAACTGCTCCAGAAATTCTACACTGAATTAAATTGTGAAATGGAATACCTCTTTTGAAATGTAAAATGATTGTTTTCCTTTTCCCACAAAAAAAAATGAGTTTAAGTGTCTGATTAGTGTAAATCCCACCAAAAAATTACAAGAAAATTTTTGTTTCACTATGAGCTTGAACTGGTGCATGTGTAGAATTTTAACACACACACACACACACACACACATATATATATATATATATATATATATATATGTGTGTGTGTGTGTGTGTAATAGATTGGCCTAATCTTTTATTTGGTATAAAGTGTATATTATTTATAAAGAAACCATTGTACTCAGAGATCCTTATGTCTAGTTGAGCTCAACTAAATTAGATTAACAAGTGGTAACCTTAGCTTTCATTAGAGGATTTTTAAGTCAAGTTACTATGAATTCTTGTAATTAAAAGATGGATTTGAATTTTTGATGTAGTTAAGTGGAAGTAGCTGAGACTTTTAGACCTGTAAAATTTGCGTGATCATATTTTCTCTTACCTAGAAAACTCTTGGTTCATATGGTCAGTAATGTAAAAGATGTCTGAAGTTGAATAGAGGAATGTGTGAATACAAAAGAGATGACTTCATGTTTATTATTTTCAGAGAGGCAAATGCTAGTGAAAGAATATCCAAGCAAGAAGATTGCAAACAATCATATATGTTTGTGTGCCCGTGATATAATGATTATCGTCATAGGAAATGGACACGGCAACACAAGTTCAAATCCCGTACGAGACTGATTGCATTTCACATAGCACTAATACCCTTGGGAAAGGTATGAATCCAATTATTCTCCCTCCAGCTATGGGTAAATAGTAGGGCAGACTAGGTTCTTCAGCCTTGGTGAGGCAACTAGTCTAGGAGAAGGAAAACTCCGAATTCAAACCTGTTAAACTTCACTTAAAAAAATTGACCTTGTGTCATATCCTGCCTGAGCGGAGGGGTTGGTAAATAGGGTAAATTTAGTTGGTCGTCTTTCACTTACATTTCCATCTGAAGGAGTACATAGGAGAACATCGCTTATGAATTTGTTCTTACTTCTCGAGCAGTGTCCCACATGTCTTGTCCATCTTATTTGGATGCACAATACATGATGGACACTGCTCGAGAAGTAAGAACAAATTCATTTTATATATATATATATATATATATATATATATATATATATATATATATATAAAATGTGTTTGTGTGTGTGTATATGTATATGTGTGTGAAAGAGATAGAATTTTAGTAATATATAAATGTATACATATTATACCCATATATATATACAGGCATATGTATATTTCCTTTATTATTATTCATGAAAGAAAAATTATGTGAGCGAAAGAGACTGTATAATGACAAAATCTAACAAACAACATTAACCTAACAACAAATCTGATTATTGAACATAAAATACATTTGTCTTATATGATGGAAAACTCAGTTTACTCAGATGCTTCTATATTTATTTATATTTTTGGTCTAAAATGAAAACTGACAAGAGGAAATAACTGATCCCTAATTAAGAATGACATGGTACATGTCTGATGGTGACTGTGTACCAACCCGACCCAGTTTGTCACTGCTTATGTTTTGTTGGAAAGACCTTGTTTGAAATTGTATGATTGCCACAAACAAATAAGTAACAGAAAGGTATTTCATAGCAATATGCACCTCCACCAAGAAAACATTTTTTTGCTACACTTTCTGCTTATAAAGTGTAGAGTTTGCAAAAGTCTAGTACAAATTTAATTTTCCACATATGAAATTGCTTTATCATAAATATCTTATAGAGGTTATTTTGCAAGATGCGCACACTAAGAAGATCCTTTTGAATTTGCATAAGATATAAAAAATTATCCGGAGATGATAATGCAAGAACAACAAAATTTCAGCCAATGTTTTTTTGGTTTCGTGTCATCTATCTGAATAAAAATACAATCGAATAAACTGTGAGATATAATAAAGAAATAGAGCAAAGAAGTGATCTTATGATAATAATATCAATTTTATCTTAACTAATGGAAATTTATTGCAGTATATGAAATTAGATATCTTGCATAGAAACATAATACTAATAATACTAATAATAATAATTGAAAAAACTGTGGAACATGCAGGTGAAAATTATACCAATTATAATTGGTGTGTTTGGAACAGTAAGTAAAGGATTACTAAAGGGACTGGAGGACTTGGAAGTTGGCAGACGGGTGGAGACCATCCAAATGAAAGCATTATTGAGAATGGCCAGAATACTAAGAAGAGTCCTAGAGACTTGAGGAGACTTGCTGTCACTCAGACTCCAGTGAAAAACCATCGGCTAACGCTGATGTGAAAAGCTCTAATAATAATAATAATAAAGAGTTCCACCTGAACAATCAACAAAAAAAAGAGAACTAGTGGAATTGTGGACTTTGCTGTCCTGGTTGACCACAGAGTAAAATTGAAAGAAATTGAAAAGAAGGATGAGTACCTGGACCTAGAACATGAAAGTAATGGTTGTACCAATTGTAATTGGTGCTCTAGGTACAGTCACCAAAGGATTGGTAAAAGGATTAGAGGACTTAGAAATAAGAGGATGAGTGAGGACAATCCAAACTACAGCATTGCTGAGATTGGCCAGAATACTGAGAAGAGTCCTGGAGACTTGAGGAGACTTGCTGTCACTCAGTCTCCAGTGAAAGACTATCAGTTAACATTGATATGAAAAACTCTCATGGAGTACTAATTATAAAGAGTTCCACCTGATCCATTTGTTTTCAGCTGAAACATCAAACTAAAGAAATAAAAGTGTCAACTAATCTTCCAACATTTATGCTCACCAACTTTTAAGTCTAAGGATAAAAGAATTCTTTTCTTTTTATTTGTTCTTGATTATATAATGAAGACATGAAACTCCTGAAAAGATTCAATGGTAAAGAATTTTGTCGTAATTACTCCCACAAGTTGCACCTTCCAGGACAAAAAAAAAATGCAGACATTGCTTAATTTGAAATTCTTCCAAAGAACTGATTTTATTCAACTATTTTGAGCTAATCAGAATCTAACTGTCTTCTCCTTGTTCTATCTTAGACAATGTTACCTTTCTTACTTTGATAATCTGAAGTTCTTGTGATGTTTCATGTTAGTCTCTTGTTATTCTATAGAAATTATAAATGTCTCTTTTTTTTTTTCTATCCTGTATCTTTCTCGATATCTGTAACATATCATATAGGAGATTGTTGTTGGAGCAATGCATATAGAATGTTTTAACTTGAGAGAAAAAAGCAATTTCCTGTCCATTTGGTAACTGAATGATAATTTTGTGGATCTGGTTTCGTTTAGTGCAGTTTTATGGCATATCAACCCTTATAGGTTATTTAATGCCAAATTCATTTTTATACATATATATTAAATATATGATTTCTAAACACATTTTGTAGATAAATCAATCATTTGTTTACACACAGTTAAATGTAAAAAGTTTTATTTCAAAATATTCAGTACATAAGCACACAGTTTAAATGTCAAGCAGTTCTATTTGACCAATAGATAGGACCCTATCAGGTGCTACTACTCCAGGCCAGAGTGAACCTGAGAGAAATGGTAATTAAGGAATACTCTGCATTCCCCAAAGGTCCAACATTACTGAAGTCTCACCATCAGATTGTTTAGTGTCATATCCTGGACACTCATTAGGGGCATCTTACCCCTCTGCTGAGATGCAGTCAGTGTATTCTGTGGCTCTAGCCAACTGGGCCAAATTTTGGGGAGTTTGCATTCCTGCTAAATGTCATTTTGTAATAATCCAAATCCGTTTTAGTGATAACGAAGAAATCTTAATCTTTCACTCACTCCAAACAAAAACATTTTATGGTGTTGCAATGGAAACCCAGGAGTTTCATTGGTTATCTACCTTCATTTTTAAAAATGAAATTGTTTAAGTTTTATTTCCATTTATCTTAATCAACTTTTGCTAGTTTTTACAAAGAAACCAAATCTCAATATGTCACCCACATCCAATGGTTCAGCTCCCTTTCTGGAGTTCAGGGGAGTATGGAGTACCTCTCCATTGCCATTAGTCCAAGTTTCACTTGGAGCTAGAGTAGTAGGTAGTAGTGTTAGAGTAGTAGTAGTAGTGTTAGGTTTTCATCTATAGATCAAGTAAATCTATTTAAAAACTATTCGTATTAGACAAGAATATTTAACACCATATAACTGTGCAAACAAATGATAATAGACAAATAAAAGTCCAATTAAAAAAATACAATGGAACATTAAAAATACAATTATGATTACAATTAAACATTTAAGAATAAATAAAAATCCAGCATTAAATAATCCAGGAGTTGATGTGCTGTTCAATAAATAAACCAAATCTATCAATGTATGTCACTTTAGAGGAAGAATTTCTTCCTCAGAATTTGACTTTTTTTTTTTAGAATATCTTGAATATGATTTAGCTAAAATTTACCCCCAAAATGACCAATAATCCCAGTTTTGATGCCACCCAGTATTTCAATGGCAACCATTATTTTCTGTAATCCATATTTTGCAAATTTCAATCTGCACAATCTTGATTATCTTTTCTTTTTTCATGTTATTTGCATCGTCTTGGATTATAACGACAATAAGAAACCAAAGGCCTTTAATGGAAAATCACTGTTATAGGGCTCATTACAATCACAGATATTTTCATCGTTACTCCTTATTATTTCCATATTGTGTCATGCAATTTTGGAACTGAACACAAAATTATGCAATTTAATTTAAGAGAAAAGCAAAAAGATTCTTTCAAGCTGTAAATAGCAGCTTTTCTATTTGTGGATTTATATCTGTATTATTGCTGTTGATTATTAAAAGCTTTGAAAAATAAAAACTTTTTTATTATTTTTTCTTTTTTGTTAAACTTAATTAAATAGCCCTGATAGAAAAACAAACTAAAGACAAGGTGAAGTTGTTAGTGGCAAATTACTCATAGCAAATATTTTCGAACCTTGTCAAAACTTTGGCCTTGGACTTTGCTTATTTTGATTGGGTGCTATTGACAGAGCATTTTTATTCCCTGACAAAAAACAACAAAAAACTAATGAGTTCAGGGATTGTAAGACTAGATATTGGGAAGCATTAAGCACATCAGAAATAGATAAGTAATTATAGCATAGTATCTAGGCATCATGTAATACAAGGTCAACTTTTAAGCAGAATAAGAGATGGTTTTGAATTCAGAGTTTTCCTTTGCCTAGATTGGTTGTCTAAACAAAGCTAAAGAACTCTGTCTGCTCAACTATTTATTCATAGGGAGAAAAGATGGATTCATACCTTTCCCACGAGCATTAGTGCTAAGTGAAATATAAACAGCCTTGTTTAGGATTTAAACTTGGGTTGCTAATTCTATTTTGTATAGCAAGAACTGTTAGACTAAGTACATTTCCTATTTACTATTTGTTGTTGTTGGTGACCATAGTCAAGGGCGACCAGAAGGCTCCCTTTTCAATAGCTACTATACCGAGGTGTAGGGGAAGGCGCTACTCCTTTCCCTGGATTGCTCCATTTTACCCTCGATACATACCTTATACTGCAGAGTGTTAAGCAAGGAGGCATCAAGTACCATTTTTAAAGTCTTTGTTATGACGCGACCTGGGATTGAACCTAAGCCTCCCGGACCATTGGCGAACACTCTACCCACTTGGCCAGTTAAAGATATTTGCTATATTGGTGTGGAGACTTGCTCTATTATAGGTAGTAACAATGGCTGCTATCTATGCTGCATTAGAAGTTGGCAGTTTCCAGGGAACTGCTGGTAATAAAATATAATGATGATAATGATGGTTGATGATATCTTTAGAGTCAATGGAAAGATGAAAGTTTGTGAGTTCTGATCATTAGTTACAATGGTAGCAAATCATAAGTCTTTTCTATTCTGGTAAAATTTCTTTGTTGAAGGCATATTGTTTTTCTCATATCATTGACATTTGCTTTTTCAACATTGGGAGTGTTAAGTGCTTTAAGGCCTTCCATTTGGACAAACATCTTGGACAGACTGCTTTGGCCAAATTTTCATATATACATCTCACTGATTCCAATATGCACTCCAATCTTTATGATATGTTTGATCACAAAGTTTTGATATACCACCAAAAATAAACAGTTCACATGCTATCAACTGGACCACGTAGATCAAATAAATAAAACAATCAACAATTCCCGTTAATCAGAGAGCCACCTGTAGACAGCAGACAAGCTTGGAAGTATTCATAACAAAATTGGCTACTCTTAAGTGTCTTAAAAATGACACCTCCTCTTCCTCATTCTCTTATCTCATCCTCACCTGCTGAATCACCTGAAGATCAAATCTGATTGTCTTGGGAATTGATCACATGACCAAATGTAGATTGTGGGGTTTTTTCAAAGATAATGCTAGTCAACATCTCAAGCTCCTAAAAATGCCATATGTACATCAAATAATCTCAATGTGCTGCTTCCACAATGTATAGATCAGTAATAATCTGAGAAGTTGTCATGTTTATATCAATGGATTTTAAATGTAAGAAACTTTTTAAAATCTGGAATAATTGATTAAATAATTGTACAGGGCTGAGTTGTATCTTTATCAGAAAATGATTTTCAATAAATAAATTGTAGATTCTTTAAGTTTGAACACCAATAGAGGCAGGCTTAACATCATAGTTATTGTTATAGGAAATGGAATCAGCTATCTGAGTTCAAAACCTAAATGAGGGTCTTAGTGTTTCACTTTGCACAAATACACTTAGGAAAGTCATGAATCAATCTGTTCTTCCTTCTGGCTATGGATAAATAGTTGGGCAGACTGGATCCTTTAGCCTTGGTTAGGCAACTAGTCAAGGAAAAGGAAACCAGCTTTACTCCACCTAACAAACTGACATTGTGTCACATTCTACTCATGGAAGAGAGGTTGGGTAAATATATATATGCAGCACTCTTACACACTCTATCTTTCCAATCTCTTATTTGTGGAGGTGCCCATGGTGTAAGGGTTATCGTCGTAGGAATTGGACACGACGATACGAGTTCAAATCCTGGAGGAGACTGATTGCATTTCACATAGCACTAATACCCTTGGGAAAGGTATGAATCCAATTATTCTCCCTCCACCTATGGATAAATAGTAGGACAGACTAGGTTCTCCAGCCTTAGTGAGGCAACTAGTCTAGGAGAAGGAAAACTCCGAATTCAAACCTGTTAAAGTCCACTTAAAAATTGACCTTGTGTCATATCCTGCCCGAGTGAAGGGGTTGGGTAAATATGATCTTTCCAATCTCCCAGATAATCACTCCTTCACAATCTCACAACAAACTCTCCCTCATAATTCTCCTAAACACCTCTTCCCCCACTCTTAACTCAACAATCTCAACACAATCTCCCGAAAATTCCTCAATATAAACATATCTATGCATATACGTCACATTTCCAAATAAAAGGGATAATTATAGCTAATTAATATTTGATTAAAAAAGAGAAAGTTTTGGTTAGATTTGTTAAATTTTAAATTTGAGGATGATGATAGTTACATAAAACTATAAACACAAGTGAAAAACTTGAAAAATTTGTTGATAAATTAGATATATTGTACAAAATTGTTTTAAGGGTTATTTTTGGCTCTTATTTTTCTGTAACAACACAGGAATACTTAACACTTGTACCCGGTTATGGCTAACGGAATCAGAACAGGCGACCCCCGTGGATTCAATAAAGGACGTAGTTCGAAGTTCCGTGAAGGTTCCCGAGTTCAACAAACACTTGAAGAAGGCCGGAGGACATATTGGCCGATATGTTGTGGAAATAACAATAAAGATGAAGACAATAGTCCGAAAACTCTTTATGATTAAAAATCTTATTTTTCTGTTGCTCCCTCTCTCTTATTACTGTTACTTGTTTATTTCTATAGATTACACAGTTATCTGATTACACACACATACTCATATATATATGTGCAATATACATATATGCAATATATATATAATATATTTTATTTAACAGTGTATGATTGTCACTATCTTGCTTGGTGGGTTTGTGGCAGACCAAATGTGGTATGATTTGGAGAGTGCTCAATATCTGTGATAGAGCTATTATATAATATAATGATAATAGATAAATATTAGTTTTTAAATGAATCTAATAGCATACTTATCTGTGACCATGCTATTAGATATATACAAAGACTAATATACATTTATCTATCATTATATAATAAAACATATATGTATAATATATGTAATACATATATGTATGTTATATACATGTATATAATATCAATATAATATATACATAAACAAATGTAAAATATATATATATATATATATATATATATATATGAAATATGTTCGTAATACATCACCAATGTCATGGGAGACTGGGGTTCAAACCCTGGTCGAGTCATACCAACGACTCAAAAAATGTTACTTGATACCGCCTTACTTAACACTCAGCATTATAAAGTATGTAACAAGAGTAAAGGACAATCACGCACTCACCCACGCCTCATTCTAGTAGCTATTGACAAGGAAAACCCTCAACTAGAGTTGCCAATTTTACTAAAATATGTAATATACTCATATAATATATATCATCATCATCATCAAGTCAGGCTGCTAGCCCGGATTTCCCTGACTGTCTGTTTCCATTCATCCCTATCATCTATTGCTCCAGCAAGTTCTCCAGACTACATCCTGTGTTTACATAAAGCAGTTGTATGCAAGTTCTTATGGATCTACCAACATTGGCACACCCATGTGGAGGGGTCCATTAAAGAATGCCACTTATAAGTTTGTCCTAGCTCCTCCAGAAGAGTCCCAAATGTCTTCTTTGCTTTATTTGAATAGTTTTTGAGATAGGAGATATGTGGCCATTCAGCTTTTGTTTTGGGAGTATTGCTTATCAGATTTGTTCAATATAGCTCATAGCATTATCATATATATATATATATATATATTCATTATATATATATGATATATATATATATATATACATGAGATGATTTATATAATATACATGATCTTCAAATATAGAATATATACATAGCATGCACATTTAATATATATATATATAATATATAAAAGATTTATATAAGATATATATAGATGATTTATATATAATATATATAATGAATATATTAGGTTTATATATAATATGTTTCTGATATATATATATATATATATATATGTGTGTGTGTGTGTGTGTGTGCCAATGGTTCGGGAAACCTGGGTTCAATCCCAGGTCAAGTCATACCAAAGACACAAAAAATGGTATTTGATGCCTCTTTGCTTAACACTCAGCATAAGCTATTGACCGAGGGTAATTCGAACAATCCAGGGAAAAGAGTTGTGCCCTCCTCCACACTCCTGTGTTGTAGCTATTGAAAAGGAAGCCTTCTGGTCACCTTTGACTACGGTCAGCAAAATGTTATATCAATTATATATATATATATATATATATATATATATATATATATATATATATATAATATATTTAGAATACATACATTTGATATATATATAAATATAATCTCTATATAAAGTATAGCTGATATGTATATGTATATGATATAATATATATTGGCAATATAGGCATAGCATACCTATATATATATTATATACATACACACACACACACACTATATATATATATATATATATATATATATATATATACATATAAGCTTATTTTATTGACACAGGATTAGAGTTTAATTTTTATTCAGGTTTTCTTGATTTAGAATAAGATGTCACATCTGTGGTCGCAGGCAGTTTAAAAACTGTCCAAAATTTCTGTTAGTGTAGTCTTAGTATGGGTACTTTCAACCATCTGTGATCATTGATGAGGACATGGGTACTTCTACACTGTGGAGTGGTAGATACCTTTTACCCATACCTAGACGACACTAAAAGAATCTTTGGACAGATATAAAATTGCCAACAACTATAATTGTGATATGTCCTCCACCAGCAAGAAAAGCTGAATAAAAAGCTTAACATTAAATCCTTATCAATTATTTTCAGTAAAATATGCCCACAAGAGAATTGACCACTAAAATACATACATACACACACACACACACACACACACACACACACTCACACACACACACATATATATATGTGTGTGTGTGTGTGTATGTGTGTGTGTGTAAGTAATATTCAGTCAGCATCTGAAGACAGTGGATGTGGATTATTCGTGTATAGAATATATCAGGAATATCATATAAATCTATGTGAGTGCTCAATGTATGGCTATTGTATGGAAGATCTGGCATATGCTCAAATTGGGATGGGTCGATTTACAGAAACAACTTGTTCTTGTTTCTTAACATTTCTAACACCTTATTGTTTTGACCCCCTTTGCCCTCGCCTGAGAATTTAAAATTTATATATGTCTTCACTTTTTTTTTTTTTTTTCATACATATATAGACTGTAATCCACATTTGCTGTTTTGCCGCCTCCAGTCTAACATGTAAAGTCATCTGACGAGACGGAGAGTATAATAATATTCCCCAGCGAAATAAATTTATAATGATAATTTAACCAGGTTTGAGTTTCCTTCTAATTGTGCTATATATACTTTTGTGTAGAACACTTTTTTAAATGTTTAGAGATTGTTCTCTCAAATCCTAGCTATGGTGAACAGATGTTATGATTTTTGAAGTAAGAAAATGTTGCTTACAGTGGAGCATGGATTAGAATGATTAATGATTAAAAGGTATTTGCATAAAGTGTTCATAAGTGAAAAGTTCACTTTTTTCTCGGTGGCTCACTACTCTGACCTTATGCCAGACTAAGCTACGTAAATAATTCCGTAGCTACCTATACATTAGTTCAAAGGAAACAGAGAAATGTTTTAAAAAAAAATCCCTACCCAACTAAGAAAATAAACTAACCATTCTGTATTTTCTTAATTCAGGAGTGTCTTAAAAATTACACCTCACCTTCCTCCTAAGGCGCCTTTGGTGGTGTAATGGTTAGCAAGCTCGACTAGCAAACCTACACGAGTGAGTTCGAGTCTCATTGGGTGCCCCTTTCATATGGCCTTGTGCCACATCTAAGCAAAAAGCTTAGTAAATTTCCACCTCACCTTCCTCCTTTTTTTCATCTGCCCCACCTCAACTGCTGAACCGCCTGAAGATCAAATATGATTGTTTGGGGAATTGGTCACATGACCAAATGCAGATTTTGTTTTTTGTTGTTGTTTTTTCAATTGAGCCATAAATTACCTTCTGGCTTTTCTCATGTTAGGGTCTTGGGGAGAAGGAGAGATGGAAGTACTGAAAGAGAGAGAAAGTAAAGGGTTAGAGAGAAATAGATTAAGAAAAGATATTTTTTCGGGATAGGCCCCTGTGGAGAGAGATAGAGATAGAGAGAGGAGTTGAAGTGGTTAATTTTTTAAATTCATAATGAAGGAAGAACTATTTGGGAAGCAAAGGTTGGCCATCAGGTTTTTATTTTTTCTTCTTTTCTTTGAAAACGTAAAAGAGAAGAGGAACGAAAGGAAAAGGGGGGTGAAAAGAAAAAAGAGGAGAAAGAAAGAGAGAGAATAATTCTTAACATGGGTAAGTGGCTAGAAGAGGATTATGGGAAATTAAAAAGAGGAAAATGAATCTGAAGACAAGTGAAGGGTAACAAAGAAATGAACGAAGAATGAATAAAAGAGGAAAAAAAAAAGACTTAAAGGTAAGGGGTCCGAATACAGAAAAGAAGGAGGAGTAATGAAGGGAGAGGGAGGGAGCAACACTGAAGTAGAGAGAGAGAGAGAGAGAGAGAGAGAGAGAGAGAGAGAGAGAGAGAGAGATCTTACGGCTTTCAGGCCCTTTTTTAGGGGAAGAAAAAAAAGACTGAATTTGAAAGAAAAAAATTAATGGAATCTAAAAGTTAATCAAAAAAATTTAAAGAAAGAAAAAGAAGACTGAAATGAGGAAATTTTTGAAGACGGGCGAAAGAAAAAGAATAAACAAAAAATAAACGCAAAACTAAGAAGTTTTTGTTAAAAAAAAGACTGAGAATTTTTTAAGAAAAAATCAAAAGGCAAATTTAAATTAAAAGTGGAAGAAAAAAAGCAGCAGGAAAAAAAAAAAACATACAAAACTAACAAATTCAGTGGAATAAATTGAGATGTAAAAGAAAAGGAATAACAAAGAAAATTAAAGGAAACAACGAAAGAGAAAAAGAAGGAAATTAGGGAAAAATGAAAGCCGGCAAATCAATGAAAAAAGTAAAGAAAACGAGGAGAGAAGATTGAATGAGAGATAAGGAAGAAAAGGGAAAAAAATGTTGAAAGAAAAGCAAACATTAAAATAAAATTTAATGGAGAAAGAAATGATGAACAATTAATAATTGAAGGAAAAGGTTAATACCTTTTTTTTTTTAAATGATTTCGATTTACTTGCATTTTGAAATTTTAGCAAACCAAGAGTACTCCC